>APFE031220671.1:42395-113016 GCA_000404065.3 Pinus taeda | reverse complement strand
AACTGGACATTCTTAGTCTGGAACTAGCATGCAAGACCGGCAACTTTGACAAAATTCCAGATAGGCAAGTGGACAAACTGGTAGAGGTCTTAAAGAAAGCGCACAAGAAACACTCTCTAGGGGTTCAAATTGGTAGCCCATGGGATGGCAAGTTCATCACAAAAGACAGTAAGAAAAGGGGAAGAAAAACAACCCTAGAAAGGACCATCAAGATAGGCGAAGTGCTAGTGGAGTCAGGCCGATATGCGAAGCTGACCAAGTACTTTAACATCCATCCTAATCCTTCTCAATGAAGTTGATATCCTAGAATATAAGAGGGCTCAACAGCCCCAGGAAAGGAAGACTCTTAAAAAACATGCTTATGCAGGAAAAACCCAATATTCTTTTTGTGCAAGAGACCAAATGCAGTATGTCAATTTTGGAAAAGATAGTAGCAAAAGTTTGGCCCGGAGGGCAAGTCACAGCAGTTGATGCTCAAGGGGCCTCTGGGGGCTTAGCAATTCTTTGGGATGCAAGAGTAATACAGCTTAGTAACATACATGCAAACAAGAACTTTATTCAGGCAATCTTCCATTTAATTGGAACCAACACTCATGGTCATCTCACTAATGTTTACTTCCCACAGGATACAAATTTGAAAGCAGAGATTCTGGAACACCTCTCTACACTCAACTCTAACAGATACCACCCTCTTTGGATAGCAGGAGGAGACTTCAACATGATTGCAAGAATCGAGGAAAAGCAGGGTGGCAGAGACAATGGAATCAGAGATGGACACTTAAAGATTTCATCCAGTCAAACTGGCTAATAGATCTCCCATCAAATAATGGTCTATTCACTTGGACCAACAAAAGAGAAGGAGCACAACATATAGCCTCAAGGTTAGACCGTTTCTTAGTCTCGGATAATGCGCCTTACCTGGGAGGAGATCTTATAGCCTCCATACTGCCAATATCAGGATCAGATCACTGGCCTATCGCACTCCAATGGCATCGGCCAGGTAATAATACTAAACGCCCTTTCCGTTTTGAGACTTTCTGGCTAACTCATCCAGAATTTAATGAATTTGTTAGACAAACCTGGCTCAAATTCAATCCCATAGGGGGATCCAAAATGGCCATCTTCCAAAAAAAATTGAAATTCCTCAAAAGAGAAATCAAACATTGGAATCATACCACCTTTGGAAACATTTTCAAAGTTCAGGCCGTTCTTAATTAGGAAATGAAGCTAACTCAGCAAAGGATCATCAAGGAAGGACGACCTGAGGAACTAGCAAAACAGGAACAAGTTATCGAAGATCAACTTCTCAACAGAGCTCAACAAGAGGAGATTCTATGGAGACAGAAATCACGAATCAGATGGCTTAAGGATGGCGAAAAGAACACAAAGTTCTTTCACAAAACTATGGTGCAACGCAAAACGCACAATCTCATCTCCCATATTCAAAACGATCAAGGAGAAAGAATTGAGACGCATGAAGGCATTGAAGAGAATTTTCTCAGATACTTCAAGAAGGTCCACCAAGAACCCAGTACTGACAGACTTCCAGCAATAGAGAAAATACTACAACAGATACCCAAATTGATAACCGAAGAGCATAATCTCCTTCTCCTCCAACCAATCCAGTTGCACGAAGTGGATAGCGCTGTCAAGCAATTAAAAGCAGGAAAAGCACCAGGCCCTAACAGATTTACCTCAGATTTCTTTCACCATTTCTGGGATCTCATTCAAATAGAAGTATGGTAACTGGTGGAAGAATCTTGTGCATTAAGATGGATGTACCTTGGGCTGAATGCCACATTTATGGCTCTTATCCCCAAAACAGAGGAAGCCAATACGCCTGATAAGTATCGACCGATAGCTCTTTACAACATCACATACAAAATTGTTCCAAAAGTTATTGCTACTCGGCTGAAACCTCTGCTCACTCTTATTATTTCGCCAGAGCAATCCGGTTATGTGGAAGGCCGTCAGATCATGGATGGAATTATTCTCACTCATGAAATAATTCACTCTCTGAAGCAAACTAAAAAGCCAGGTATGTTGTTGAAAATAGATCTATCCAAAGCTTTTGACAGTATCAGTTGGCAGTATATTCAAAAAATTCTTAATGCTTTTGGCTTCGATCCTTCATGGACCAGATGGATCCTCAGCCTTCTGACTTCTTCTTTCTTCTCTGTACTCATCAATGGCATCCCCTCTGATACGTTTTGTCCTTCTAGAGGAATTAGGCAAGGGGATCCACTCTCACCGTTCCTTTTTGTTATAATTGCCAAAGGATTGGGCCGCAATATTAAGTCTGCTATTGCCTCCCGCTGTCTTAAAGGTCTCTCTTTCAATAATTCCCCCTCCTTCTCCCATCAACAATTTGTGGACGATAATATGCTTTTTGGGCACCCATCAGTCCAAGAAGATTTCCTTTTCAAAGATATCCTGTCTACTTTCTCGGATGCTTCTGGAGCCCTTATCAATTGGGTTAAATCCCAAATTTTCTTCTTTAACACTCCTGTGTCTACTCAAAGATCGATTGCCCGTATTTTAGGATTCACTATAGCCAGCCTCCCTTCCAAATATTTAGGTGCTCCCATGATAGCCTCGGCCCTCAAGCACTCCTCATGGAGAGACCTTCTAGAAAAGCTCGAAGCCAAACTCTTCTTATGGACTCACAGATCTCTGAATATGGCCAGTAGAGTAGTTCTCATTAAAGCCATTCTCCAATCCATGCCTCTTTACCTCTTCTCCCTTTTAGCGGCGCCTAAATGGGTTCTCAAGGCTATAAATAATCTACAGCGCAACTTTTTATGGGGCAGCTCGGGCCATAACAAAAAATGGGCTCTTGTTAAATGGGAAAAAGTATGTCTTCCTAAAAAAGCCGGGGGTATTGGGATAAGAGATCCTGAGCACAGCAACAAAGTAATGGGCGCCAAATTATGGTGGCGATGGTTAGCTCATCCAAATACTCCTTGGGCCGCTCTATGGACGGCAAAATATGCAAGCAACAGCCCTATTGAAGATAGAATCCGTATGTCGGAACTCAGCACTGGATCTACAATTTGGAATTCAGCCATCCAACACAGGAACCTTATACAACAACACAGCTTCTGGGAAATCAAAAGCAGAGACTCAGCAAGATTTTGGGACGAATCTTGGCAGCAACTCCCAAAGATCAAGGATATTTTGCATGATCTCCCTCTACCACTGCAAAGAACCCATCCCCCAGTAACAGTCAATCAATTTTGGAGTTCATCAACCACCCAAAAATACAGGAAATGGAAAGAGACCGATCAAATCATAAGGGAGGAAGGATACGAGATAACCGAACAATCTCTCTCTGATGAACTAAAAAAGAGGAAAATTCCCATAGCAGCAGGAGCGGATATACTAAGATGGGGATATGAAGAAAGAGGAACATTCACCACCAGGGAGGCTTATAATATCATTACTAAAGACAAGATCATAAAAGATAATTTATGGGACCAAATTTGGAGCTCCTCAATTTGGCCAAAGGTTTCCACCTTCTTATGGCTACTTTCTCATAACAAAATTCTCACATGGGATAACCTCCGGAAAAGAAATTTCTCAGGCCCATCTATTTGTCCAAACTGCAAACAAGAAGAAGAAACAGCTACTCATCTATTGCAAACATGCCACTTGGGTAGGAAATTATGGGAAAAAGCCATCTTTCGGTGCCAAAAAGAAAGTCGGGTACAAGGAGATCTCAAAGCAACACTACGCAACTGGAAGCAGTCACCTTATCATAGCAGGCTTCTCAACTCGCTTTGGCAGCTCATACCGGGTCTCCTAATGTGGAACATCTGGAAGGAGAGGAACAGAAGACTCTTCAAAAACCAAACCCAGACACTGGAGCAGATATGGACTATATTGCATATAAACATCAAGGAATCTCTTTCCATCCAAGACTGGTCATCAGAAGACTTCCCAACGGATCACAAAGAAAAATCAATATGGGACAACTGGCAAATCACTCTAAACCACAAGCCTAACTCTCAAAACCAGCATCTCAACAGGCAAAAAAAGTTAACAAAATGGTCCCCTCCACCTCGAAATATGTATCAGCTCAACTTTGATGGGGCCTCCAAAGGCTATGGGGGGGTATTCAAGGATCACTTCGGTACCCCTCATCTAATCTACTTAGGCTCCAAAGGATGGGATACCAACAATTCGGCGGAATTGGAAGGACTCTGGCAAGGACTCACTCTGGCTCAGGAACACAGATTCTTTCCCCTTATAATAGAAGGTGACTCTCAAATCATTATCAATATGGCCACAAAACTTCTACAAGGAGCTCCAATCCACAAGATAAGTAACAGTTGGAGAATGGCACAAAGACTAGAACTAATAAGACAATGTCTTTCTCAATACCAGGCAACTTCCTTCAAGCACATAGTAAGAGAAGGAAACAAACTTGCGGACTTTTTAGCCAATATTGGAGCAGAATTGGAGATGGATACCTATTCAGGCTCCACACTCAGCATAGCTACTGAGGAACAACTCACTGAATTCAAAAATTTAGTCAAGAAAGACCAGCCTCATCATCAGGCAGTTACCTGGATGCGGGTGCTCCTCGTACGCATGCCCAGTATGCATAGTGCCCTCACGGCAGCTGGCTGCACACTCGTTCGCATTTATGAATGCAGATCACACAGCAGAAGTTAGATTTTGGGTTCTTGAGCGATGTGAAAATGGTTCAGTCCAGAATTAATGGTTGTCAGTTGAGCGCAGGGGCATTTACGTCTCTTAGTTGGCTAGCCATGAGGACTCACAGCCTTAAAGCGACCCAGCTCCTCCCACGCTTTAGGCATTTCCTGTCTTTGAGCGCTGTCAAGTCTGTTCGCAGGTTTCATTCCCCTGGCGTCCTCAGTTCGCATCTCCCCTTCCTCAATACTCATCTGTTCGGCTCTCCCAGTCGTAGGCTAGTGATTGAAATGCCTCGGCGTAGAGGAATATTGTGCAGAGGGGGTTCTTCGGCTCCCAGAGGTCGAGCCTCGCTCTCCCCTTCTCAGAATGTTATTCCCATCTCTTATGCTTCTCCGTCTTCACCCTCCCCCCCAATCCAACCTGCCAGATCCCGAACACCTCCTTTCAGTCCTCCCGTTTCACCTTCTGTAGTCGACTGAACAGGCCAGTGGTAACTACCACTGCTACCATTCTGATGGCGGAAGAGGCAGAACAATAAGATGACCCGGCTATCTCCTCATCTACTCAATCTCCGGAGGAGAGTCTGGCTCAGGGAGAATTGGAAGGAGCAGCGCTCACTGCCGAAAACATGCAGGAGGACTCCCCTGCTGCCGAGGATACCACCCGTCAAAGGATTTCGACTCAGGAAGATGCTCTGGTTTGTGGTCATGTACAACATGATTTTGGAGTTCTTCATCTAGTAACTCTTACTGAGGGCGGAGCGGAAGGCACTGAAGAAGCAGGCTTTGTAACCTAGGTCGCCTCACCAAGCAAGCCTGCTGAGCAGGACACTTACCCTCAGACCCCACATGATTAACTGCCTCCTTCACGCAGTCTGGTTTATCCGACTCCAAGGTCTAAGTTTTGATTTCAGAACCTCTGTTACTGTCTTTTTTTATAATCTGGTTATGCTGCAAGCTTCTGTTGGTTCATATCCCAACCTTATCAAGGTCTTTTGGAATTCTGGTGGCTGTCACCACTTTTTTGGAAAGCCTGTTGTGCACATTTTCGCCGCAGAATCCTGATGATGTAATCGTTCTCTTAAGCGCAATTTTGTCTTGTAAGGAGAGGTTAACTAGAAGCAGCTCATATCATTATAGTAGAGGGATCTTCTATCCATGTACAGCTGCTCCTTTCTGGATTCTGTTTTATTCCCAATTTGGCAAAAATCTCCAGATACTGCTGTCGAGGGTTGGTTCACACCCCCTCTGAGGTTGCGACCTCACTGTAAATACCTCTTTTTTTCTTATTAATAGAAATCGTCTTTATTCAAATAAATAAATAAATAAATAAATTGATCTTATTTCATTCATAATCAGAAATGTCATTACTAAGTACTATTTTCTAAGTAATTGTATTTTCACATAATAAACTTAATTAATTGCTTTTTCTTATGCATAATAAAATTTATCTTATTTCATTACTATTTTTTAAGTAATTGTATTTTCACATAATAAACTTAATTAATTGATCTTACTATTTTTTCAGTAAGAAAAAAGCATGATGATATATTATAAGCAAAATGTATATGACATTACAAAAATCAACCATCTACAGATTGATAATGATCTTACCAGATCACTTGATAAAGAAAATATGGTGATCTGATCACCTTCCAAAGCCCAGATTGTAAAAGATAAATACAGTGCACAGAGATTTCACTTATATCTCTAAAGAGGCTATATCATCTAAACATATATAGTCATGTCTGTGAATCGCATTCTTACAATGTGCAGCAGTGAAAAGATTATAGACATGTAAAAAAATTACAAAAAGGAGGTTTAAACGTGAAGAGAGACTTTTAACCCGCATATGGAAAATACCCCATATCAAAAATGTTATGCTCCCAAGTAATCTTGAGGTACCATTTGCCAATGGATCCCCTTAATCCTTCCAATATGATGGATTGTAGAGAAGCCATGTAGTTGCCATAGAAATTCGATCCTTTCCAGCCATCCTTGAAGCATGGGGTTGTTGTTGTTGATTTTACTTACGCATAATAAAATTGATCTTATTTCATTAGTTCATCATTACTAATTACTATTTTCTAAGTAATTGTATTTTCACATAATAAACTTAATTAATCGATTTTACTTATAATAAAATTAATCTTATTTCATTTGTAATCAGAACTGTCATTACTAAGTATTACTTTCTAAGTAATTGTATTTTCACATAATAAACTTAATTAATTGATTTTAGTTACCTATAATAAAATTGATCTTATTTCATTCGTAATCAGAATTGTCATTGCTAATTGTTATTTTCTATGTAATTGTATTTTCACATAATAAAATTAATTAATTAATTTTAGCTACCCATAATAAAATTGATCTTATTTCATTAACTATCATTACTAATTACTATTTTCTAAATAATTGTGTTTTCACATAATAAGCTTAATTAATTGATTTTATTTATGCATAATAAAATGGATGTTATTTCATTTGTAATCAAAATTGTCATTACTAGTTACTATTTTCTAAGTAATTATATTTTCACATAATAAACTTAATTAATTGATTTTATTTTTTTTAGTAAGAAAAAAGCAAATGATATATTATAGGAAAAATGTATATGAAACTACAAAATTCAACCATCTACAGATTGATAATGATCTTAGCAGATCACTTGATAAAGAAAATATGGTGATGTGATCACCTTCCAAAGCCGAGGATAGAAAAGACAAATATAGTTCAGAGACATTTCACTTATATCTCTAAAAATGATATATCATCTAAACATATACATTCATGTCCATGAATCACATTCTCACAATGTGCGGTAGTGAAAAGATTATAGACATATAAGAAAATTACAAAAAGTAGGGTGAAACAGGAAGAGACACGTTCTTTCCAATATAGTGGATTGTGGAGCATCCATGTAGTTTCCATTGAAATTCAATCCTTTCCAGCCATCCTTGAAGCATGGGGTTGGTGTTGTTGATTTTACTTACGCATAATAAAATTGATCTTATTTATTCGTCTGTCATTAACAATTACTATTTTCTAAGTAATTGTGTTTTCACATAATAAACTTAATTAATTTATTTTACTTATAATAAAATTAAAACTGTCATTACTAATTACTATTTTCTAAGTAATTGTCTTTTCACATAATAAACTTAATTAATTGATTTTAGTTACGCATAATAAAATTGATCTTATTTCATTCATAATCAGAAACTGTCATCACTAATTACTACTATTTTCTAAGTAATTGTCTTTTCACATAATAAACTTAGTTAATTGATTATAGTTATGCATAATAAAAGTGATCTCATTTCATTTGTAATTAGAACTGCCGTTACTAATTACTATTTTCTAAGTAATTGTATTTTCACATAATGAAATTAATTTTACTTACGCATAATAAAATTGGTCTTATGTCACTATTAATTACTATTTTCTAAGTAATTGTTTTTTTTATAAGTAAGAGAAGAACCTTCTATTAATTTAATTACCATTTTCTAAGTAATTGGTTTTTTTCATAAGTAAGAGAAGAACCTTCTATTAATCTAGCCAAAATTACATAATTTACAAGAAACCTCCCCGCTTTGAGAAAGTGTCCCAGTCAGCAAGGCTGGTAGAAACCCAAAGGCAGCCCAAGGAAACCTTGGAATCCAAGGGTCGAGGCCCACAAAAAAACCTACAAGCATCCCACTGAGGGTCCACAAAGGGACCCACAACGGACCACTCTACAATGAACAACCAGACCTAGTGACAGCTAAAGGTTGAGTTCAGTAAACAAATTCAGGTTTGGATCTCTTAAGCAATAAGCATGAACCAATCCCCACAGTTGATTACTCAACATCGATCCAACGGCCATCCTAGATATCAGGTAGACGAGAAGCGCCGAGGATAACTGTTTAATGAGGGCGATTTTCTCTCACCTCTCGCTGCAACATGTCACCCAATGAGTGGAATCAGAAGCACAAGGAAAAAAACCAAAGACCATTCTTATCCCGTCTGATATACCATTGTGGTTTTCTATCTGAAGTTTCATAGAAAAACTAGAGCACTATGTTTCCAAGAAATGACCATCTAACCATGCTCGCAGACATTTCTGAGCCTTCCGCCTGGATTCTTTGTCGAAAACCTGTTGTGCCCAATGTAAACAAGAAACCAGATCTGTGGTGCTGCCTGATTTATTACCTTCATCATTCAACCGAGATTGATCAGAGTTTTGGAGAGTAGCCAAAACCAAAAGTGTAGCTGATTATGTGACCCCCTTCTCCCGTCTGTCTCCTGAATCCCATCGATCAGTTCTATTCCTCCATAGTTCCATATCTTTAGTTGCCAGATAGAAATAATCTTCTCATAGTTTTTTGGTAGGTAACGGCTCCCAGGCATGCCAAGAATCCTTGTTCTTATTAGTTACTCCTTTGTTGGCCAACCAATCCGCTAACATATTTTCTTTCCTTTTCACATGAAAAAATCTTATCATTTTAAGGGTTTGTAGGTGAGAGTGGATACAGTAAAAAACCTATAGTAGCTTCCAATGCTTCGCCACTTTATTTGGCAAAGTTCCATTGTGTATTCTCTTGGCTTCTCTAATGATCAATTCCAAATCTGCTTCAATGATAACATTCTGTAAATTTTCCTTCACCAGGATCTCGAAACATTGCTCTAATGTCAAGAGTTCAACCATGTTATTGGTACCCTTCCCCAAGTGGCCATGAAAAATGTATTTTCTTTTCCCCTGATGATCTCTTATGGCACCCCCAAAGCCAGTTACCCCTACATTGCCCTTAGAAGCTCCATCAATGTTTACCTTGAAGAAGCCCTATGGAGGGGGCTCCCAACTACTGGCCCCTATATTTTGTTCTCACTCCCTTTATGATTCCTTGAGGACTGATGGACTGGAGTCCCAAATTAGGTATAATATTCTCCTCTTAAGGCAAAGGAGGATCCTTAGGAAGTGACCTCAATAGGCTTTTTACTGTGTCTTTAAGTTGTTTTAGAATTTGAACAATTATTTGTTGGACCTCGCTATCTTTATCATTGAAGATCTGCCTATTGCGCTCTTTCTAAGAATTCCAAATGACAAAGCCTGGTACCAGTATCCAGGCTTTGTTAATGATATCATTCCCTAATAAATTCTTCCTCCAGTTTTGCTGAGACTATCCCTGTCGGTTTTTCTGAAGATTGAGGCCACCCAATTCCACACCTTAGCAGAAAAAGGGTAGAGGTTGAGAAGGTGTTCAATTGTTTCCTCATGTGAGCCACAAAGGCGACATTCGGAAGGGCTACTGAAGCATTTGTTTAGGAGGTTTTCCCAAGTTAGGATCTTTCTTTGATGCACTAGCTAGATTAATAATTTTATTTTCATCCAGTGAGGAGTTTTCCAGAGCTCCTTCCAGACTTGATCAGTGTTCATGAAGTTAAAACTTGTGACTACCTATTTTGCCTCTTTTAGGTTAAAGTTATCTTCATTATTCTTCCCCCATATTAATTGGTTAGGTGAGGAGGAAACTAGAATTCATCTATTCTCTATGTCTTGGATAAGAGCATCTTCCTTGGCCTTCAAAGGACTCTCATCATTGTAACTTAAATTCTTCCAATTCCTCAATTTTACATTATTCCTTCCCTGGTCCCAGAAATCTTTTACCAATAACAAACCTTTGTTGTTTATGTCTCTCTTGAGGGTTGCCAGGTCATTCTTGTTTAGGATGGGTTCCTATTACTAGATATCCTCCCAAAACTGAGCATGGTCCCCTACTCAGATTTCTCAAAAACAGTCTTGCTGAACAATGCTTTTGTTCTCCCAAGCAAGGTTCCAAATGAGTGATCCCCTGATTTTTCCTGACATTCTAATATAATCCTTCTCCTACCATTGCTTGGCATACTTTTGCTTCCAAAGCCTGGCCTATCGGGCATTCGGCTCCTTGATCCATTGCCACCAAAGCTTAGCTCCGGAAAATTTGCTGAGAGTCTCCGGATCATGCAACCCCAAGCTGCCATGGCTTTTGGGCTTACAGAGCTTATCCGAGGCAACTGAAGCCCACCTTTTTTTCTCTTCCCCTCTGCCTCACAAAAATTCCGTTTGTTTGCTCCTTATCTGCTGCTTTATATCTTGAGGAGCAGGGATAGCTGCAAACATGAAAATGGGAATGGCCTGCAAGACTGCCTGTGTGAGCACAAGTTGCCCTACTAGGTTTAAAGATCTGCAAGTCCATTTTTTTATCTTGTCCTGAAGTTTATTTAAAATTGGTTCCCATATTTTCTTGCTGAGAGGTTTGTTAGTAAGAGGAATGCCAAGATATTTGGAAGGTAACTGTTCCCTTTGAAAACCAAGAATCCTGGTAATGTCTCTCTATATTACAATATTAGTCTTAAAGAAAAAACTTTGGACTTGTTGAGACTTACGTCTGTACCTGCTGCCATAGCAGAGTTGCTTGGGATATTTTTGATTGCTCTTACTTCCCTAACTGTGGGTATACCCTGCAACATAGTATCATCCACAAATTGTTGATGCATGTTAGCCTCCCCATCCGGGGTGAGCTTGATACCTTGAATTCGACCTTCAACATTTTCCATTTTGATTTCCCTACCTAGCCCTTCCATCATGAGGATGAAGAGGAAAGGTGAGAGCAGATTGCCTTGTTTGAGCCCTCTGGAAGGTGTGAAGGTGCTTGAAGGAGCTCCATTAAGCAAAATGGAAAAATTGGTCGTGGTAACTAGTGCCATAACCCATCTTATCCAGTTTTGGTCAAAGCCATAGGTTTTTAGAATAGCTCTCATATAAGACGAGTTGAGTTTATCATAGGATTTTGCAAGGTCCAACTGAATGATCATACCTGCTTGCTTGTTGCATTTGAGAGAGTGTACCACCTCACGTGCTTGGATGATGTTGTTGAGAATTTGTCTTCCTTCCACATAGCCTGTTTTCTCTTTCGAGATGAGGGAAGGTTGTTGGCTTGTTTGGGCCTGAACCAGGTTCGGAAGATTTATTTAGCCAAACATACCCCGTAGTTACCGGCCCTTTCGGCAACAGCCCACGGAGCGCAGACTGAGGAATCACCCGAGGTAGCAAGGGAGGGTGCTGGAACTAGGTTTCTACACCTTAGGGAAGTCTAGATGTGTACTGGAGGGTTCGTACACTGGTCTATAAATCTGCACTGCTTGGCCTTTGCACTAATCTAGGGTGATTATAATTTTCTTATTCATGTGCTATTCTACTTGAAGGAAGCAATTATGATTCAGAACTACTCAAGAGGGTCTTTAAGCAAACATTTAACCAACATAATTTATTTGCACACAAAATGAACCCAGATTCACATACATTCATCACATTTGCATTAACTAGATATGGAGAGGTAAATCATAAATACAGATGCGTGATTATACAGAATTACAGAAGCAAACTTATCTTTATTATTATTCTTCACCAATACATCCAGATCTGCCCTGCACACTCAGCTGCAGGGGTCCATGCACATAATTGCGGACTTTCCAGGCCTCTGCGCACACAGCTACAGAGCCTCTACCTACTACCTAACCCTCGGCTTGGACTTATAGATGGTTTCAGACTATCTTCTTTAAGAACCCATTGCATATTATTTTCCAAAAGAACTGCCTTTCCCTCATAGAGTCGCACTCTATTTATACCCTTTCCTAGCCCACGATCCCTGCGTGGACCGACTCTATTTACATTACTTTTTATTATTTTTGGGTGAACTACCCTTTGACTCAAACTATTAAACTTTGCGCTCCACATATTGCGAAATTTTTACAATATCTAAATCTTACTTCTTGGTCTTTCAACCGCAAAACCCTTACGCGGAACCTCTGATACCCAACAGTCCCCCAACACAATCATGGTGACTCATCCTGAGTCACTCATTGGTGCAACTAGACACTCTGCCTCGGCTTCGTGGTTTGCCTCCTTGTGAGTGATTGTCGTTGTCCTGGTACTCCTTCCTTGTCTCCTGCAATGCTTCATCTGTCTCCTGCTTTAGTGTTTCTACCACATCTTGCAACTGATGATGCTCATTCTACTCTTCTTGGTTAACACAGAACACCCCCTCTTAGGATTTTAGCGCAAGCGGGGGAGCTGCCTACGGGACCGTCCAGTACTAGCGCAACCATCTCTGACCTTTGTATCATTCCTTCACATCATCCACTGCAGCCTGTGTTGCAATTTTGCAAGACCTTGGCTACTGTCTGCAAGATCCCAAACTTCGAGGGACATCAGAGACAACTTATTAAGTGCATATCTACCCGTGGTCCCTATTTGTCCAGGCTTTTTTTGTTTTGTTATAGTGCCTCGAGCTACCCCTGGGTGAGGCAACAGCCTTCGAACTAATTCTACTCCATGTTCCCTCTTTTCCAGTACATCTCCTACTAGTGATGCTGCAATTGTCACCCCCTACTCCTTAGAGAGTCCTGCCTTGCCATTGGCTAGATTACTACCTTCGGGCACATTCCTTATGCATGGATAATGAACAAATCCATCGGTGTTTTTGAACTATATGCCACTGAGTATACTTCCCTTGGTAATTTATAAGCCATGAGAAATTCAAATGCAGTGATTTCTACTCATTTACGCGCGTGCAACTGTCCCATGTGGAATCAGTGGTTGTTTGTTCCATATTCAGCTCGTATTGTATCCCTTAATGTCTTGTTGCCCTCTTCGTTTTGCCATGTTGCCAACATCTTGTCATGAATAATGATATCAACAGTTATCATTGCGATTGGTACATCCGCGTGAGCCTCCTCACACCATTGTGACCCTTGTGTTTGGTCAAATTCTCACGCACCATGGTACTCGCGCATTTGTCCCCCAGGTCGCTTTATCATCCCGCGCTCTCTTTCAACTAGTTGGAGTGGTGAGACTATATTCTCCTTGGCTAGTCAGGTGTTCAGCCCGCCTGTGTAGAGCTTTACGCAACTGCTATTCACTCTTCTTGGAAATGGGTCTCCATTGAGTTTAGCTAGCTGAACTGTGCCTCCATCAATAACTTCTTTGATGACATAGGGTCCCAACCAGTGCATGCAGAGTTTTCCTAGGATTTTTTCGAACTTACTATCATATAGCAAGAGTAGATCATTATCCTTGAAGGTGCGCACCTTGATATGGTGATCATGCCACGCTTTCTCACATTGTTTCTGTACCTGCTGATGGAACCCAGCTAGAAACCATTCCTCCTCCAATTCTTCTAGTTGTGCAAGCCTCTCTTCCAATGCCCCATGGTCTGCCATACCTATGATTGCTGCAATCCACAGACTAGGCACAATATATTCCATAGGCATAATGGCCTCCTAGCCATAAACTAACTGAAACATTGTTTGGCCTTTCAGCTTCTTACATGTGGTTCTGTATGCCCATAACACAACAAGAATTCACAAATCGCAGTCATTTCGTCATGCATTGCAAACTTTCATCACCACAGTTTCCAGAATTTTGTTGAAGGCCTCAACGGTCCCATTCACTTGTGGATGGTAGGGCGTACTCTGTTGGTGATAGATCTGGAATTCCTTAGTGAGTGCGTTGATCATTTCATTCAAAAAATGTGTTTCTCTATCGCTCATGAGAATTTTGGGGTAGCCGAACCTAGTCAGTACGTTCTCGAACAAGAATTTTGCCATTGTCTCCACTATGCAATCTTTAACTGGTTGTGCCTCGGCCCATCGAGTCAAATATTCAGTCGCAGTGATGATATATGGTTCGATAGGCCCGACGAAGTCAATTTCCCATTTCTCAAACGGCTATAGCGTCATCTATGGCTGAAGTGACATTTCGTCCCTTTGCGACGACTTGCCTGTCCATTGACATACATCGCTGATTCGGACTTGGGGGGAGACCCTCAAGATCTGAAAGATTGAAAATGGATCTTGGGAGGAGAGACCCCCAAGACACGAAAACTTGAATTTCCAGAAGAAAAATAGGAGAATGCCCAGTAAAAAAAACCACAAAGAAACTTTTTATGAAAACCGACTGATCTAGGTTTAAACAGGAATGCAACAAAATATAGAGATAACCATAAAGACAGATATGCAGCGGAAATAATACTTCATTTCATTACTGTAAAATACTGAAATATGCTTACAAATAGAAGTGGAAATAAACCAGCTAGGCCAATGGTAGCCTATCTCTGAGAAGAGATGTGACGGCTACATGCCTCTAAACTGTAAAGGCTACATTGTGGTAGACAATCTGTCCTTTTATAAAATGTGACTTGTTACTTATAGTATTTTTCAGTTACAATACCATGGGTCAATTCCATGGGTGAATGAATACCATGGGTGGATTTTACAATACCACGGACAGATGCCATTTACAATACCATGGGTAAATTCCATGGGTCAATGAATAATATGGGTGGATGAGTACCATGGGTTGATGCCATTTTCCATTCAGATCATTCCTCCCTCCTTAAGAAGCAATGGTCCCCACTGCGTAAAGTTCCCTCCTATGAAGCCTTTGTTGAATATGAAAAGCCACTGAATATAAGGGTTTTATGTGGTTAACCCAAAACCCTAATAAACGAAGATCTGAGGATAGAGATACCCTGTAATGCTTGTGACCAACTGTGATTCTGACTGTGTGCGACCTAGCAAATGGACTTTGATGACAAGGATTTTATGCGGTTGACCCATAACCATGATGTTGGTTGCTGATGAAGTAGCAGGTGCCTACATACACTGGGGTGGTAGGGCACGTCTCCAAATAACCTAAGCTGAATGTTGCTATGTTGAAACTGATGAATGTGAAGCAGGTGCCTACTAAAGTGGGGTGGGAGGGCACGTCTCCAATGGGAACCCACTCTGAATGCTGCTCCAGAATTAAAATGGGCATAACGCAGTCAATAAAACTTAGAATATTTATTATATCCTATTTTTGAAAGCAGAAGGACAATTTTGCATCTTCCCATGTGATGGAAATCCTTATCTGGACACTTTGAGATATCAAATTCGTGCTGCAACAGTTCTGCTGTCACAAAAATTCTGATAAAATAGCTGATTTTAAATCAGCGATATCTCCCACATCCGAACTCTGATTCGACCCATTTTTTTTTTCTGAAATTGGGTGAATTTTCGAGAGCAATCTAGATTGGGTATTTTTGTTTTGTAAATTTTGTACCAAATGTTTTAGATATGATCTGCAAATTCACCGCCCAAAACATTCTTGCAAAAAAATGAAAAAAAAAAAAAGGAAAAATTCTTCTTGCTTGACCTAAGAAAATGCTCTGTGGAGGTTGTAGCACATGCCTGAAGTTTGCTAAATATTGCTACAAAATTTGAAACTGAAATATGCATCAAACCCTCATTCCCATGGAATCATAACCTGCTCTGATACCACTGATTCGGATCTTGGGGGGAGGCCCTCAAGATCTGAAAGATTGAAAATGGATCTTGGGAGGAGAGACCCCCAAGATCTGAAAACTTGAATTGCCAAAAGAAAAATAGGAGAATGCCCAATAAACAAAACCACAAAGAAACTTTTTTATGAAAACCCACTGATCTGGATTTAAACAAGAATGAAACAAAATATAGAGATAACCATAAAGACAGATATGCAGCGGAAATAATACTTCATTTCATTACTATAAAATACTGAAATATGCTTACAAACAGAAGTGGAAATAAACCAGCTAGGGCAATGGTAGCTTATCTCTGAGAAGAGATGTGACGGCTACATGCCTCTAAACTGTAAAGGCTACATTGTGGCAGACAATCTATCCTTTTACAAAATGTGACTTGTTACTTATAGTATTTTTCAGTTACAATACCATGGGTCAATTCCATGGGTGAATGAATACCATGGGTGGATTTTACAATACCACGGGTGAATTCCATTTACAATACCATGGGTAAATTCCATGGGTCAATGAATAATATGGGTGGATGAGTACCATGGGTTGATGCCATTTTCCATTCAGATCAATCGCAGGCCCAACAGTATGCCTTCGAATCTTGATGTAGAGTGGGCCACCATAATGTGGCACGAAGAATCTTCTGGGCTATGGCATGACCTACATATTGTCTGCTAGCAACCCCTCCATGTGCTTTGGCTAGGATTTGTCCACGCTCGAATTCGCGTACGTATCTGCGCAATACTTCATCGTTGCCCATCTTGTAGAGGTGGCCTACAATTACGGTAAAATTTGTTATGCGTATCACTAATTCCTTCTTTTGCTGGATATAATACCCTTGTGGCGTAATGCCCATAGTTAGAAAGTGGATTATATCTTCAAAGTGGCCATCTGCAATATGTACAGCATATAATTGAGTGTCTGGAAGTCCTTCCTCTAGATTTGTTGGTTCTTCATCGGTCTCAATTTGGGACAGATGATCCAGAGCTGCATTTATATGTCCCAACTTTACAACAACCTCAAAATCATATTCTTGAAACAACAACAACCATCGACAAATGTGCCTCCCCAACACAGGCTTAGTCATTAGGTACTTGACGCAGAGTGATCCGTGTACATCTTAAAATGTCCTCCAAGTAGATAGTGATGGAACTTCCAGAGCACGCATACCATCGCTAATCCTTCTCACTCGGTAGTAGAGTAATGCTTCTCTACCTTGGACAACCTGCGACTTGCGAATGCAATCGGATGGTCTAGTCCTTCCGCTCCTGGTTGAGTGAGTACCACCCCTAGTGCGATACAAGACGCGTCCACATGCACATGAAACTTGACATCCCATTTAAAAAAGACAAATATAGGAGTGGAAGCCATTTTCTCCTTAAGTGTCTCTAGGCTTCTGTTGCATTCCTCATTCCAGCAATAAGTAGCATCCTTTTTCAACAATTTCTCCATTGGAGCCATAATCTAGGCATAGCTTTTGATAAACTTCCGATAGTAGCCCGTGTGTCTTAACGTAGCGCAAAGCTACTTTACACTGTGCAGTGCTTGTAGATTCAATATGACAACGATTTTTTCCAGATCCACCATTAGTCCTTGCTTACAAACCACATGGCCTAGAAATTTCCCAAAACGGACGAGAAAAGTACACTTCTTTAAGTTAAGCACAATCTGGTGTCATCGACAGGTATCCAGCATTAATCGTAAGCTTGTGACATGCTTCTTGACTAGGCAAAAGATGGTCCAGTCATCCAGCTAGACTTCTAAGAACTTGTCGATAAACTCCTTGAATGTGGCTACCACAATCCAGGAAAATATCTTGGGTGCATTCTTCAATCCAAAGGGCATTACTGTATACTAAAAACAACCCCATTCGTAGTGAACGTTGTCTTGCTATGATCTTCAGGTGCGATCTTGATCTGATGATACTCAGAGAACCTATCTGTGAAGGAGTATGCTTCCTGCTCGCCCATATTTTCTAGTACCTCATCTGCAAAGGGTGTTGGGAACAGATTGTTAACACAAGCATCATTGAGCTTTCACAGATCCACACAGATGTGGATCTCCCCCTTCTATTTCTTCTCATGTACGACCATAGGGCTTACCCAATCAAACTCCTCAACTGGTTCGATAATTCCAGCTACCAACATCTTATACAATTCCTCGCGGACTTTTTCTTTATATTTTGGATTCAATCAATAGGGTATTTGCTTCACTAGTTTCGCTTTTGGCTTCAAAGTTATCTTCATCATCCCTAGGTCTCCTAGAATCCATTTTAACTCTGCCATTTTTGTAGGAAATAAATCGCGGTATTCATGAATTAGTTTGACAATTTTTTCCACTGTGGCGTTGTCCCGGTAGTCCCCAAGCATGGCATACTTTAGCTCTTCCTCTGTTCCAACATTTACTTGCCTTGTTTTCAATGGTGTCATGATGTCTAGATCTTCGATCGTAGGGTTGTGCACCTCACGATTCCCTTTGGATTTTGGTATATTGATGTTATGTGGGTCATCCTCATCATCTTCTGCTTGTATATTATAACATGCTAAGGCCTGGTTCAACTATTGTGACCAGTCTGATGGCTCGACTTCTTCTGGTTTCGGTGGTGTTTTGAATATGGCAACCTTTACTAGATGTAATGCATCATCCATAGTATCCATCCATTGGTCTTCAAAGAGAAACATCGACAAAAACCCTTCGTGCAGGATATCCCATTTGCCAATGCCATGCCAGAGCTCTGTTTCCATATACTAGTTTCTTGGAATGACATCCAAGGTATGATAAAATAATTACACCCATTCTGGTTGAGGCTCCACACCATAAGCTCGGGTCCAATAGGTTAGGTGCATGCATGGATCATCTCATCCATTGTATTTCACCATTATTCATAGCTCGGGCTTCCCAAATCTTATCTGCATCATGCACCTGCAGCTTCGCAAATCTTTCAAGGTTCCTACATGGGTATCCCACCATCGCACCACTGTCACGTGCAATGCCCATTTTAGTGCATCGAACTATTGGTACTTTGGTACCATGCTTTCGAACTTATCTAGAAAGTCCTCTACTACTGTTATCCCATCATACATCGGTAGTTTGGGGTCCTGAACTTTAACGCAATATAGGGATTTCATCATCATATTACAGTGCAATGTGGTTGCCTTGTTCACCTTGTTGTGCCATCATTCGTCCTTCTCATCTGAATCACTGCATAACGCTGCGAGAATCTCCACCCCTTTACTGTAGTAAGTTTGTAGATACTATCTAATACATCGCCCCTCTCTTCACTACGCGTCGGTTCTGTGTAGTGCGGTCCGTTTGTTGGGTCCAGTGGAATGACGACCCGGAGCGACTTCTTCTCGAATATCATCTTCCTCTATTTGAGGTTAATAACCCCATTCATATCAATGGTCCAGTCTATCCCTAGAAATGCAGGATATGGACTATGTTCATCTATGATTTCAATAACTTTAAAATCCTCTAGGTACTTACGCCATCAATGTCTATTTTAACCCCTTGTAGCCTTCCCATGAGCAAGATCTTCTGTTGGTTGGCCAACCGCAATTGGATAGGAGACCATTATAGTGTAGGCTTACCCATGCGCTCACAATTCTATTTAGGCAATACGTTTGCATCAGAACCCAGGTCCAGAATGACCTGATCCATCTTGTAGTCGCCAATTTGTGTCATTAGCCACATTTCCCAACCCATTCACGATGCATGTCTTCCTATTTTCCGGATTGCGTGAGGTTCACCCCACCCTGCGCATCTATTAATCACTTCCTGTAACCCTCTAACTGCTCGGTTGTTGTGAAGCAGTTTTAGGCATGTCTATAAGAAGGTAGTCATCATTGAGGGATCGTGAGTTGGCTTAGGCAGATCCCTACTACCTTGAGTAGAGACGTCCGTGAAGCTTTTCCTAGCTTCCATATTAGTCTTCCCATCAACCTTTCCTGTAGCTGCGTCGCGTCGCAATATATTGTTGACCGTGGGTTCATAGTTGCAGGGTTTGGATCTCATCATCTGCATGTTTTTCATTGTTGTAGCAGGTGTTGCCTTCTTTTAACGAATCTATGCTATCAACATGGGGCAATCTAGCAGCTCGTGATCGAATTGCTCACAATACGGACATGATATTCGGGTCGAATTGGTACAATCTCATGCATAATGTCCCAGTCCTCCACAGTTGTAACAAATTAGCTGCCCGCAACCCCTTCCTAGTCCCATTTCACCCCGTCCTCGACCCCGTCCTAGGAACCCACCATGCCCAATCGTTGCGGATGGATCCTAACCTCGCCCCTTAGTCCGCATTCTGTAGGCAGGTGCCTAGTCCATCAACATTTGATAACTACGAAAATGCCTTTCCTTGTGACCCATTGATCTACAAAAGTTGTGAAAGAGCTACTGGGGGGTCTATTTGTATTTTGGTAATAGATGACAATTATCCTTATTATGCTTTCCTCCTACCTGATAGATTGTGCACCAGAGTGGGGCGACTGCGCTCGACCGTATTTGTGCCTCTAGTCGCAATGGTGTCGGTCCCCCTGTGACCACAAAATTCACCGACACTACACAATGATCCTTATCGTGTCCCTGGCCTCTGCATTAGATGCACCATACTTCCTCCTAGATTTCTCAACGTGGCATCTGGTCGTGTTTTAACTTTTGTATCTCTAAACACAAATTTTGGACCTGCACTTGGATTTGCTGAATGCCCAACCCTGAGTCCTGTACCGGGGTTTCGACAACCGCATTGCTACTTCCAGCACTTCCGCTTGGGTTGAGATCTTTTGTTGTGACAATGTTGTCTTTAGATATGGTGTTAACAATGCAACGAACCAAGCACAATTTTGTGCATTAGTCAGGGTCATGTTGGCCTCGCGAATGGTGCTTTTCAACCTCTGATCCAGATCCCATGGAGTCTCTCCAGGCATCATCATGATCTCCGATCCAGGTGGATGTTGGTGGCCACCCGCCTATCCCATTTATACCCCCACAACTGTCTCTTTTAGTTTTTTCAGTTTCCTAAATTGTAGCACAATTTACTATTTTTAGTAGTTTTTCGGGTTCTGAACTTCCGGAGCCATTTTGAGGCCCTAAACAACGTTTTTTGAGAAATTTGGGGGTAACATGGCTCCATGGACTAATATTTCCCTTCCCAAAGTGATAGTTCTTGGATAGATCTTTCTAACAAGCTATTGTACGTGTCAAATGGAGATTGTATGCCAAAGCTATGACCCCGGGAAATTGATGTACCAATTTACCCAAACGAGGCCGACAATTTTGCGTTTCATCTTCTAGGGTTAGGTTTCGGGATATGAATGGTTTTCCATTGTTTCTCAACAATAAATAGGCCTTAGAGCCTCGTTTTAAGAGTGTTTAGAGGCATGTAGCCGCCACATCTCTTCTCAGAGATAAGCTACCATCACCCTAGCTAGTTTATTTCCATTTTTTATTGTAAGCATATTTCAGTATTTTCCATTAATGAAATGAAGTATTATTTTTGCTGCATCTTTGTGTTTATGGTTATCCCTGTAATTTGTTGCGTTCCTGTTTAAATCCAGATCAGTGGTATTAGAGCGGTCTACTTTTTCTTTGTTTTTCTTTGCATGTCCCCCACAAGGTCGGGATATAAAGAGTTAGGGCTTGAATTGGTCAAACCTTTCCAAGACTAGCCTTGTAAATCCCGACGCCCTCCCATGGCAGATGAGAAGAAAGACGAGGGGGCAAGAGATCCTATCACAATCTTGATTGAAGAAGCCCTCGAGCGATAAAGGAATGTGATGATGGACAGCTTTGCGCAGATCCTTCAGCGGCTGCCCAGAGGCGACGCATGAGCTTCCAACAACTACTCTGGAAACGCCACACCATTTAAGGTACAAGTGAATTTTGAAATCCCCATCTTCGAGGGTAAAATAGATGTAGACGCCGTAGATAAATGGTTAAATCTATTAGATGGGTATTTTTATGTTCATGAATTTTCAAGTTGGGAAAATATTGTTTTTGCTCTTCTCAAAGCAGTCCCCCATGTCAAGGACTGGTGGGAAACCTACTGCGAGTATAAGGATGAAAGCATAGGCTCACTATTTTCAGCCGCACCCACTTGGGATTCATTCTGGGATGCTATCAAGGAGCAGTACTACCCTGTCAAAACTACGAGGACAAATACATAAAGTGGACCACGCTGTGGTAGGGAAGGGACCAAGATGTGCCAGAGTTCACAAACATTTTTCATACCCTTTGCACACAGTTGAGTATCAAAGATTCTGAGGTGCATCTAGTACTCAAATACCGCGGCTGCCTACATAGATACATCCAAGAAGATATGGAGTTCCTAAACATCTCCTCACTCGACACGACATATTTACCGATATGCTGTCAAAATCGAGCAAAAGTTCAAACAAAAGAAGCGAGACTCTGGGTCTACAAATCTGAAGCCCAAAGGACAAAGCCAAGGCGGGGTGACCCAAGACAACCCATCGAACTGCAAGAAAACAACAACACCATAAAGCCAAAGAAGGACTCAGGAAAGTGGTGTGAGTTCCACAAGAGTCCCACTCATAACACAAGTGAGTGTTAGACCAAGAAGTCGTTGGTGACTGAGTTGAAGGCTTTCGAATCAGATGCATGTTGTGACCCTGAGCTAGAACCTGACAAGAGGAATGGCAAAGGGAAGCAGATCATTGATGTGGATCCCAGTGCCATTGTTTCCACTGCCAAGATTTCTGAAAAGTGAGACCAAAAATCTAGAGGAGGGGGAGTGTCTTTTCCACTCACAGATGTGGGTGAAGGGTTCGCCGCTGCAATTCATTGTTGATAGTGGCAACCAAAAGAACCTCATTTCAGCAGAGGTCGTGAAGCAGCTGGGCCTACTGACTACACCACACCCGCAATCGTATAGTATCGGGTGGCTTCATGAAGGACAAGATCTCAAAGTTCGCCAGCAGTCCCACCTTCCCTACAACATCAAGCCCTTTACAGACGAGGTATTGTGTGATGTTACACCTCTAGATGTTTGTGATGTACTATTAGGCCAACCATTCTTGTGGAGGAAACATGCTGTGTATGAGTCAAGGCCTCGTGCTGTCATTATTTCTTTGAATAATTCACTATACAAGATATCGAAGGTAGCCCCACCTACTGCCACCTCTTTGATTTCTACTACGAAAGGTAGAAAGCTTATCTCTCAGACTAGGAAATTCATTTGTCTGGTTTGCTCCCAAAGAAAGGGAAAGATCATTGCTACATCCATGACCCATGCGAAGGGTTCCTCCATGCAGTAGCATCAGTAAAGGGATACCGTCATGAAAGAACACAGGAACAACTTCTCCTCACCCACAGGGGTACCACACAAGTTTTATGTGGGCGACAAAGTTTGGTTACATTTGCAGAAAGAATGCCTTAAAAGAGCCCATCAAAAGCTTAGACCACGCCGACATGGTCTTTACACCATTACTAAGGTTGTGGGAAATAATGCTTTGGAGCACAACATTCCTCCATTCTTTCGCATGCACCAAGTGTTCAATGTGTATGGCCCTCGACCATGCTTCCCACCATTACTAGACACATCTGAGATTGTAGAACAACTCGCCAGGGACCAAGTTCAACAGATGCAGGAACTCAACGCAATGGAGACCATTGCTTCCTAAGGGGGGAAGAATGATCCAGGTGGATGTTGGTGGCCACCCACCTATCCCATTTGGACCCCACAACTGTCTCTTTCAGTTTTTTCAGTTTCTAAATTGTAGCACAATTTACTATTTTTAGTAGTTTTTCGGGTCCTGAACTTCCGGAGCCATTTTGAGGCCCTAAACGATTTTTTTTTGGGAAATATGGGGGCAACATGGGTCCATGAACCGATGTTTCCCTTCCCAAAGTGATAGTCCTCAGATAGATCTTTCTAACGAGCTATTGTACGCATCAAACAAAGATCGTATGCCAAAGTTACGACCCCAGGAAATTGATGTACCAATTTACCCAAATGGGGTCCACAATTTTGCATTTCATCTTCTAGGGTTAGGTTTTGGGATGTGAAGGGTTTTCCATTGCTTCTCAACAATAAATAGGCCTTCGAGCCTCATTGTAAGATAGTTCAGAGGCATGTAGCCACCACATCTCTTCTTAGAGATAAGCTACCATCGCCCTAGCTGGTTTATTTCCATTTCTGGTTGTAAACATATTTCAGTATTTTCCATTAATGAAATGAAGTATTATTTTCATAGCATCTCTATGTTTATGGTTATCTATGTAATTTGTTGCGTTCCTATTTAAATCTGGATCAATCTCTTTTTATGACTGATTTTCCTCCTGCCTTGGGCCAGCTAAACTCCTTTTTGAATTCAGTATGGATATCTGTTATCCTCGCCGCTGGGTTGGTGCTTGAATACTTCTTGTACTATGTTAGCGCTCGGTCCTGCAGTGTGCTGACTAAGATGGATTTCTTGATGTTATCATCCACGACTTGCTACGTGTTCCATACTGTTGTTAGCACAAACCAAAATTGTTCCGGGTCTTCGCCTCCAACTACCTTAAATACAGCTAACTGAATTGCATTTTCCATTTCTACTCTTAATATATTACCATCCCTGGTCCTAATGTTCTTTCTCTATTGGGTTCCCGCGTTCCACACCTAAACACCCTTTAGGAAGATCCCAGTCCGAGCAATGGAACCATTTGTTGGCTTGTTTGGGCCTAACCCAAGATTGGAAGAGTTATTTAGCCAAACAAATCCCACAGCTACTGGCCCTTTTGGCAACAACCCATGGAGCGCAAACTGAGGTCTCACCCGAGGTAGCAGGGGAGGGTGTTGGAAATAGGTTTCCGCACATTAGAGATGTCTAGATGTGTATTGGAGGGTTTGCGCATTGTTCTATAACTCCGCGTTGCTTGGCCTTCACGTTGATCTAGGGTGATTATAATTTTCTTATTCATGTGCTATTCTACTTGAAGGAAGTAGTTATGATTCAAAACTATTCAACAGGGTCTTTAAGCAAACATTTAACCAACATAATTTATTTGCGCACAAAATGAACCCAGATTCGCATACATTCATCACATTTGCATTAACCAGATATAGAGCGGTAAATCATAAAGACAGATGCACGATAGTACATAATTACAAAAGAAAATTTATCTTTATCATTATTCTTCACCAATACATCCAGATCTGCCCTACGCACTCAACTGCAGGGGTCTGCGCACCTAGCTGCGGACTTTCCAAGCCTCTGCGCATATTCCTACAGAGCCTCTACCTACTACCTAACCCTCAACTTGGACTTACATATGCTTTCAACTATCTTCTTTAAGAACCCATTACATCTTATTTTCCAATAGAACTACCTTTCCCTCATAGAGCCGTGCTCTATTTATACCCTCTCCTGGCCCGCGATCCCTGCACAGGCTGACTCTATTTACATTACTTTTTATTATTTTTGGGTGGACTACCCTTTGAATCAATCTATTATACTTCACGCTCCGCATATTGTGGAATTTTTACAATATCTAAATCTTACTTCTTGGGCTTTCTACCCCAAAACCCTTACGCGGGACCTCCACTACCCAAAAAAGCTAGCAGGGGCTTGAGTCTATTGGCTATCACTTTGGAGATGATTTTATACACCACATCACATAAGGCTATGGGTTGAAATCCATCCAGAGTCATATCATTTTCCTTTTTGGGGATTAAAGCTATGAAGGAAGCATTCAGTGCTTTCAGAACCTTTTTGGATTTTCTCGAGTCTTCCACAACCTCGAGGATGTCCTATTTGATTGTTCCCCTCAGGCTTTGAAGAAGTCTACATTGAAACCATCCGGACCTGGTGCTTTTCCACTTTGCATTTCCTTAATCACCTCAGTGACCTCCTCTTCTGAGATTGTCCTGTTGAGATTGTGGTTATCCTATCTAGTGACCAACTTGGGAATATACTAGGTGAACTGATCAATGAACCTAGATCTATCCTCCATTGGCTCCTTTGCAATATTGCAGAAGTGCTGTACTAGACTCAATTCCATGTCCTTGTGAGAGACAAGCTCAATACCCTAAGAATCCTTAATCTTTGTGATTCTATTATGTGCCCTGTGGGCCATAGTGGATTTGTGGAAGAACTTTGTATTTCTTTCTCCCTCTTTGATCCATTGAATCCTTGATTTCTGTCTCCAGAAAACTTCCTCTTGTAAGAATCAATCCTCCCATTATTCCTATAAAGGGTTAGTTAGTTTTTTCCTCTCTTCATTGAAGCCCTCTGTGATATTGATCTAGTTGATTTCTTGGAGTTTCTGCTCAGTTTCTATTATGGCCTTGAGGATATCACCAAATTCCTTTTTGTTCCAAGATTTAAGTTTGGATTTAATATGTTTCAGTCTCTGCTGGAGCATGTACATTTTAGTACCCTAAATATTTAGATCCTCTTTCCACCATTTGTCAATGTTACTGGTGAATTTGGGGTGCGAGAACTAGGCATTTTCGAATCTGAAGGGCTTGTTTCTTGGAGTGCCCATCAAGATAGCTTCTAGCTGAACTCGCCAATGATCTGAACCTCCAAAGGGTAGAATGGTAGCTGTGATGGTTGGTCCTGTGAGGAGGAGATCCTCAGAAACAATAAATCTATCAAGTTTTGAAGCCACTTGAGAAGCCCCTCCCCTTTTATTGTTCCAAGTGAAGGTTCCATTTATTGTCTCAGCGTCCACTAGTCCCATGTTCATAAGTAAATCTTGGAAGGCTTCAGAGTCTCTGCCTAGCTGTCTAGTACCTCCCTTTTTTTCCGAAAGAGATCTTATCATATTGAAATCACCTGCAACTATCCAAGGCATATTGGGATGTCGTGCTCTTAGACCTTCCAGGGAGGTGAGAAGCTTGAGTTTATATGCTTGCTTTTGAGGCCCATAAACATTTGTTATCATGTATGTCTCCTTATCACCTATAGGACTACAAACCAAAGATAGATAGTTCCTGGATACTTCAACATCTAGGATTCCAAATTTCTGTGGATCCCACAGTGTAATAATCCCACCTACCGAGTTATTTTCCTTAACCTCTAAATACTCATACTTGATAAACCATTTATTATGAATTTCTCTTATTTTATCCATTGAACATTTGGTCTCCTGAATAAAGACCATGTATGGTTTTTCTTCTTTTATTTTGTTACTTAGATTCCTTTGTTTCCTTCTACTACCTATACTTCTAATATTCCAGGTTGTGAGCTTCATTAAGAAAGGTTAGTAAACAAATAGCTGGTAAGATCTTTCATCTTACCTAAGTTAATCAATAGTTTTCCATATTCGTTTAGAAGTTCATTTTGTCTTTTCCTTCCTCTTTTCCTTCTCGAGTTCTTTGGAGATTGTGCCTGTCAGTTCTCCATCATTTTGACCCCACTTGGCTCCTAGATTTCGTGGTTTATTTTGACCCTAGTTCCCTTCGATTTTGCCGTCCATAGAAAGAGCTGTCGAACTCGACCATAATCTTATTTTTACAAGGAGTCCACTCCTTTTTTCTTCCCTTGTGCCAGAAATAGTTCTAGATCTAGATTTTCCCTGTCTAGAATCTCCTGTAGTTCATGGTCCTCCGTTCCTGCCTCACTTGGAGTCATCTCATGGTCCTTACTGATCTCCACGTAGTTTTGTAGCTCCTCCTTCTACAAGTTGTTTACTATGACATCCTCCATTTCAGCTTTCGTATCCTGCTCCTTAAACGCGTTCTCCCTGTCCTAGACTGTCTCCACATTCTCCTCTACTTCCTCTAGGATTTTGAAACGGTTGTGTCTTGTGTATTTGTCTTCTTTAATCTTCTTGTGTGGCCATTTACCCCCTTTCACTGTGCCCCCAACCTTGGTGAAACCCTCATGATCTCTGTCTAAATAGGTTTTCCCATTGCCTTCCATATTATTTGTTGGGCAGTCTCTGAATAGATGGTCGTGTTCATGACATTTGCGGCACCTGAATGGTATGTGCTCATAGTCCACCATTTGCACCCATTCTTCATCATATACCTCTAAAATTATTGCTTCTGGAAGGGCTCCAGATAGATCCATTTCCACACATATTTGGATGAAGGAGGTATATTTACCTTTAAGAGTTGCCTATGATATCTTCAGAAAATGCCCTAGCTTGTTGCCTATGGTTTTCAGAGATTCTAGTTTCCAGTAATCCAGAGGTAATGAGTATAGTCTAATCCAAACCGGTACAGATGTAAATGTTTTACGTTTTGGGACAAAGTTCATCATCCATGGTTGCATGTGGAGTCTTGTCGCAGCATAGAAATAAGTCCCCCCTTCAAACACTCTGTCTTTGTCCTCTAGGCTTGTGAATACCACTGTGAAGAAGCCCTTAGAACTGAGATGTAAATGTATTTCTCCCTTTGGCTTCCAATGGCTTCTAATCTAGATATGTAATGCCCTCTCTGTTGGCCATAACCCCATGAACTTGCAAATGATCGCATGTTCTTCTGTATGGTCCCTGTGCACTTGAATCACTCGATCACTCAATATGACCCGTGGAATGATGCTCGATTTGGGTTTATAGACTCCCGTAGTTTTGGTGGAAGTCGTTTTTCTATTTCCGCCTCCCTTCTCCTCTTCTTTACTTGTTTCCTCTTGATTTCCTTCCTGATTCTCGAATTTGTTTCTTCCAACTGTCTCCTTGCCTTTTGCTTCTTAAATCTTTTGTGACGGTTTTTTGAAATGCTTCCTTCCTGCTTCCTTGCCTCCCTTTGTGATTGCCTGACTGTAGGAGGGAGCAACGCTCCCCCTACGCATCCCGCTATGGAACCCTAATGCCAAACCCTAGTGCCAACTTCAAACCTTGCTCAAGTTGCAATCTCATCAGTAATATTTCCCTAGAAGAAAAATCCATAATTCACTCATGAGATATATTTAAAAAAATGATATCAACTAATTTTATTTTCTAAGTAATTGTATTTTCACATAATAAACTTAATTAATTGATTTTACTTGAACATAATAAAATTAATCTTATTTCATTGGTAATCATTACTAATTACTATTTTCTAAATAATTGTATTTTCACCTAATAAACTTAATTGATTTTACTAAAATTTTAATAAAATTGATCTTATTTCGTTAGTAATCAGAACTTTCATTACTAATTTACTATGAGCAAAGTTATTAAAGACATCTATACAAAGAAAGTTTTCCTCGATAGGGTTTCCAATAAAACTAATTTCACCAAAGTTAATTTCCAAAGAAGTCAATGTGTAAAATTATGCTCGTTCATTCAATGGTTACAATACCACGAAAATAATTATATGCAAAATAAATTTACGTAATTTAAAAAAAAAATATTAATACAAAATTTTAGTTAAAAGACGTTTGAATTATCTTATTTTTTGTTTATTTAAAAAGCGGTTAAAGCTCTATATGGTACTCTGGGTTTATGTAGTTTTTGGATTAAAATTAATATCAAATTTTGTTAAAAGGATATTGAAAACCCACCACAATTCACGTGGTATCTTTTCTGGTCAAGAAATTTCAAAGATATGCATGTCTTGTCTTCTAATGACAAGATAAAACACATAATGGATTCGTTTGTTAAGCTACCGTCCCTACACTTGGATTCATCTGATCCTCTCCTAATCAGCGACACTCCTTACCATCTACATTGCCTCCTCTCGTTATCAGAAACATTGCTTACTATCTTTCTTTGGCCTGTACAACTGCGAATGTATAGGATGCCAGCCATCAAAGGCATAATAGAAAGACTTTTTCATTCTATTTATCCCCAAGTCCCATTCATAAGTCAATTCTCTACTTTTTAGTTAGACAAGAACGGTTCTGCACATGCAAGTTCTTTGCACGCCAAAAGTGAATATGTGATACTGTATTAAACAAATAACGTGAATACGGCTTTTTTGTCCACCGAAATAGTGCGATCCTCTCGATCCAAAATTTATTTTCACATGTTGACTAATGTTTTATGAGCATTTTACAACCAGATTTATCTCTGAGCATTTTACAACAAGATTTATAGTTTCTGTCCTTATAGCTAAAATTATTTAATTGACTAAAGGTTGTGTTGAGTGAGAAGAAAATTTTACATAATAAAATAAAATAAATTATAAAGTTCTGTGCACAATAAAAGATTTCAGCACTGCCACTTTCCTACATACTTCCTCTCCATAGCCACCTTTATATAGACTTCTTTTAGAGAGCTTTATACTCATCATTGTTGAGATTTTCCGTTTGAAGTGAAATAGTCAGAAATCTTTGTAGGTGACAACAATAGAAAATCTGTTGCTGGATTATCTCCAGGTTGTTGGGAGCAAATTAATGCATCCTAAATTTGATGTGAGAGCAGTTAGATTCTCTCTACTATAAAATAGTTTGTCATACGGATAGCTGGGAGAGAGAGTGAGAATTTCATTGATGTAATCTCCAAATTTTGATTAATATATTCCTGATGCCTATGTTTGGTGGACGTAGCCCAGATTGGTTGGGTGAACCACGTTAAATATTGTGTTTATGTGCTTCTGCTATTTAATTGTTTGTTTACTGTACACCTGATCCAACAATTGGTATCAGAGCATGTTGGAGGTGCTGGTGTGTGTCAGACTCCCTGGAGGTGTTGTATACTTGTGGGTGGAGTGCCTGGAGGTGCTGACGCTGGTGCGTATAACAACTTGGCGGAGCGTATCAGAGCGCGTTTTTGGTATGAATGGTTTGCGCATTAGATTCGTTATTTTTTTTTAAAACATGCACATTCAAATGCTGGTATAAACGTGCTGCGTATATACATTCAAATGGATTTTACATGGCTGGTGTGTCATATTAACTGGCGTTAAAGAGTGGAATAAACTCCAGTGGCCGAAAGCAAGTATATAACTTATGTTACATGGATGAGATGGGATTGAAAACGTGACGGTGTTTTTTAAATTCTCATTAATTGAATCAGATATGTATGAGGGCTATGCTGGTTTTATAAAGAGCTGTATATTTAAAAATCAGACAGAAAAATCGTATTTCAGATATTTGTATGAGGACTGTGCTGGTTTTATAAAGCGCTCTATATTTAAATTGCAGAAGGATAAATGTTTTTGTACAGATGGGTGTATTGCTCACCAATTTGAATAGTAAGACTCTGTACAATCACTAATTCCACCTCTTGGTACCGGTTGAATTTATTTATCCAGTGAAATGGGTGCTTCGGTACTTGAGAGGCACAAGTAGTTATTGTATTTCTTACAATAAGAGTAGTGAATATGTTTGCGGATATGTTGATTCCGATTTTGCAGGTGATTTGGATAAGAGGAGATCAACTTCAGGGTACGTCTTTACTCTTGCAGGTGGAGCTATTAGCTGGATGTCAAAGCTACAGAACATTGTTGCTTTGTCCACTACTGAAGCAGAATACATTGCTGCTTCTCATGCTTGCAAAGAGGCGGTTTGGTTGAAAGGTTTGCTTGGTGAGTTTGGTAGGTTACAGGATAACATCAAGTTACTTTGTGACAGTCAAAGTGCAATACATTTGGCTAAGAATCCGGCCTATCATAGTAAGTCAAAGCATATTCCAATCAAATATCATTTTGTAAGACAGGTTATCACTGAAAGGGGCGTTTCTCTTGAAAAGGTGCATACAAAGGAGAACTGTGCAGACATGTTCACGAAACCAGTTTTGTTGGAGAAGCTACGTTGGTGTTTGGCTTCTCTTGGCTTGCAGAAAAGATAAAATAATAATAACAGGGCATCAGGCGAATTGTTGTCAAGGTGGAGATTGTTGAGATTTTCTGTTTGAAGTGAAATAGGCAGAAATCTCTATAGGTGACAACAATAGAAAATCTGTTGCTGGATTATCTCCAGGTTGTTGGGAGCAAATTAATGCATCCTAAATTTGATGTGAGAGCAGTTAGATTCTCTCTACTATAAAATAGGTTGTCATACGGATAGCTGGAAGAGAGAGTGAGAATTTCATTGATGTAATCTCCAAATTTTGATTAATATATTCCTGATGCCTATGTTTGGTGGACGTAGCCCAGATTGGTTGGGTGAACCACGTTAAATATTGTGTTTATGTGCTTCTGTTGTTTAATTGTTTGTTTAGTGTGCACCTGATCCAACAATCATCAGCTCCACACAACCTTTTCACATGCTTTCTATGCACAAAACTCTCCACACAAAACATCTAGTTAGCAAGAGGTCTTTACTTTGGGTTGACCATAAAACATAGATTTCTATGCCCAAAACTCTCCACACAAAGCATCTGGTTAACAAGAGGTCTTTACTTTGGATTGACAATAAAAGCTGGATAAAGTGGGGATAGAAAATAAGAGACTTTTGGGCATTGTTTAGATAAACTAAAACCTTCTCTGTGCTCTTACTGTAAATATTAAATTCTAAAATAAAAATTTAATATTTTAAAAGCCCACTTAGTTTAATCATATTCAGTGGAAGTAAGTAATTTAACCATATTTAGTGGAAGTAGGGTGACTGAATATTTTAAAAATAAGCTTAAAAACAAGCTAAAACCTAGTGCTCTTATTGTAAATATTAAATTCTAACATAAAAGCTTAATACTTCAAATGCTGATTTAATTTAACTATATTTAGTGGAAGTAGGGTGATTTAACCATATTTAATGGAAGTTGGGTAATTGACTATTTAAAAAATAGGCTAAAACAGGGTGCTCTTATTGTAAATATACTTCAAATGCTGATTCAATTTAACTGTATTTAGTGGAAGTAAGATAATTTAACCATATTTAGTGGAAGTGGGGTGATTGACTATTTAAAAAATAGGCTAAAACCTGGTGCTCCTATTGTAAATATTAAGTTTTAAGAAAAAATTAATAGATCAAATGCTCTCTCAATTTAACCATATTTAATGGAAGTAGGGTAATTGAACCATATTTAATAGAAGTAGGGTGATTGACTATTTCAAAAAAAGACTAAAACCGGGTGCTCTTACTGTAAACATTAAGTTCTAACAGAAAAGCTTAATATTTCAAATGCCTTTTCAATTTAACCATATATAGTGGAAATAGGGTAATTTAATTATATTTAATGAAAGTAAGGTGATTAACTATTTTAAAAATAGGCTAAAACCAAGTAAATATCAAGTTCTAACCAAAAAAAACTTAATACTTCAAATACAAATTCAATTTAACCATACCTAGTGGAAGTAGGGTAATTTAATCCTATTTAAAGGAAATAGGGTGATTGACTATATTAAAATTAGGGTAAAACCAAGTGCTCTTACTGTAAATATTAAGTTTTAACCAAAAAAAACTTAATACTTCAAATACTGATTCAATTTAACCATATTTAGTAAAAATAAGGTGATGGACCATTTAAAAAAAAAAAATTTTCACTGAGATTAAGTAGAGAGCGAACCTGCGGAGAATATCCTTAGTTCCTATATATGGCTCTGCGGTGAGGAGCATGTAGCGACCGACAAAAAAATTGCGGGCTTGCAGACTTTTAATATTTTTTAAAATCAAAGGATAATATTTGATGTCACAAGGATATTCGTATGATAATCTATTCTACGGTGGTGATAATCGATAAGTGTGCGCGATGGATCATCGGTTTCCTGCATCTCGAGTGTCGTTCCAAGCCGTTGTCTTTTGCTTCAAGTGTTGATTGCGCTATGGCTAAATAGACAATTGGTTGCACAGAAAGTCAAGGGCGATGTGTCTCCTCACCTCTCTTCTCCCTTGAAAGCAAAGCTACCAAAAAGTATTTGTTACCTGAAGAATATGACAATCTTGTCACCTATATCATGAACCATGGCATCCTCGGCTGTTTAATTAATTAACCCGCGACTTTTACCGTGATTTTGATATTCTTGTTATTAGAAATATGAAGAGGTCAGCAGAGAGATCACAACCAACACAAATCATATTATGTTTATCATATAATATCATTCATGGTAACAGTTATATATGACCTAATATATTGACTTTCATACATCTAGATCATGATTTTAATTTATTACATAAGAATCAATGCTTTTTGGACAGACTCCTAAAAACTCACAATGACAATTACGCATAATATAAAAACATTATTTCTCACATTTGTTCTACAATATTCTATTCAATTGAAAATTTTGATTAATGAAATAAATATCCAAAATCCATGGGAATCACATAACTAAGTCTTGTTCTTGTGAGGTCTAGGTCTATGTCCATGCGGAGGATTTGTTCTTGAAAAGTGGCCTCTAGCAAAGGTGCTATTTTCTCAATTCCCCATTAATCAAATAAATATCCACGATCCAAGAGAAGCAGATAATCGTGTCACCTATTGTTGTCCATGCCCAGAATGATAGAAAGAATGATTTCCGCTTCCATGCCCGGAAGTTTTGTGTCAAAAATGTTGCTGTAGATAAAACCAAAAATGTCCAGATCGATATCCAGAATGTTGCGACCCTGATCTCAGTTACCAAACAGCCGTGGTGATATATCAAAGAAATAGGTCGATGGAGTTTGGGCCAAGTAGAAAGGTCTTTTCGACCGGGATTTTTTTGTTAGGGTAGCGTTGGATAATTACCTTTAGCCCAGTGCAGGCTAATCGCCTTCAGCCCATCCTCCCACTTTCATCTTGACAGAAAGAGAAACAAAAATTTCTATCAACAAAAATTGTGGATCATCCCTTCAGTTCTTCGACAGGTCCAATGATCTGAAGTATTAGTTTATCGGCACTTATATATCTTATTGTAAACCGATGGAGATGAATTAAGCAATATTTATTGGTGTACATGCACTTAAACTAGCTGTGTGGGTGTACATGCACTTAGATTAGTTGTGTTGGTGTACATGCACCTAGATTAGCTCCAGTTAACTTATTGCTTGCATGTGGCACATGTATACATTCATAAGATAAATCACACTTAGCTTTAGTTAGCTTTAGTTATTGCATGTACAACTAAGCTTAACTTAGTTGCTTTTATGTATTTATTCTAAAACTAATATCCTAGAATCAATGAATTTCATTCTTTTCTCAATTCTTGGTCACTTCTTTCCTTCTCTTGCAAGATTGTTTATTGTTTTGTAGATCTAGATCAATGTATCTCAAAAATCTTACATGGTATCAGAGCACAGGGATTTGTAATCAGTGCACAAGCAATTTTATTTGCAGGTTCAGAAGATTGAAGCAACAACAAAGAATGGAGTCTCAATTGGAGTTTCCACAATCGGCAATTCTCACTCCATATAATTATTTTGAATGGAAGCCAAAGATTCAACTTCATCTCAGAAGTAGAGGCTTATTTCGAATAACCATGGAAATGGAAGTTGAACCAACATCGGCAATGAAGAAAACAAGATATTTCAATCGCATGGACGAGGCCTTCGGCATCCTATGTTTATCTATTTCTCTGGAACTGCTATTTCATGTTGAATCATGTTCAACTCCAAATGAAGTATGGAAAATTTTGGAAGGATTGTTTGGAAAACAGGATGAAATATGGCAATCTTTTCTCTTTTCTCTTGGTCACATTAAATTTGATTCTATTTTGCTACTTACACATGCAAATGAAGAAAGGAGTGTAAAATTTGACGAAGATATTTCGCATGCACCAGTAGATGAACTTGTTACCAAGTTTCCATCACCACTCCTTGATGAGTATGCAGATGAAACTTCAGACCAGCATTCTGATGACGATGAGTCTCTTCCTGTGACCCCTGTTAGACCACCAGTTGTTGAACATCGAGATCATACGTCTGCACATAGTTCGGAAGATTCTCGACCACCTTCAACACAAAAATGGCGTAGCATGAGTGATATCCTTGATGATCCTGTCTCTATCCCTCTGTTTGAGGAAGATCCGCAAGCACTCTTAGCTATGGAGCCATCGAGGCCCATGCATGCTTATATGATGCATGGATCTGATCAGCCCGCGGCAGCTCCTTCTGGCCCTGATCAGCCACAGACATCGGGTGCTCCTTCCCGCGGCAGTCAACCATCGGATGATGACAGTGTTAATTTAAGTGCGCTCCAAGTGTGTATAAAGTGCGATATTTTGAAACTGGAGAACCGGATTCCTCTGTTTGTCCTCCAACATGTTTTTGACATGGGGAAAGATGTGTTACCTGAGGCACACGAGCGAGACTTCTCTTACGTGTTGAAGAAGACGTACACGGTGTTGTCTCCTTTCTATGCAGCCGAGATAGACAAGTTTGATGCAGTCGCAGAGAAGCCAAATTTGCTGGATTGCATGCAGGCAATTGTTTCACCCTTCCTAGAGATGACGACTCAGGACAACCGGCCAGATCAGCCTCTATTTCAAAGGGCGAAATGCTCCCTCTCAGACTATGTTGCAATTGGATGTGGTATTTTCATCTCTCATCCAATCACCAGTGGCCAACGCGATTTTCTCGACTCATACAACACGAAGCAGCTGCACACTACTGGGATTAACTTCAAATCCTTCTCTGACCCGAAGGAACGCTTCCGATTTGATAAATATTCCGAGACCCTATACCTTCCGCAGATCACTATATCATCCAATATCTACATAGAAGTGTTCTTAAGGAACATGATTGCCTTAGAGTTCAACGATCTGGAACGCCGCAAACCCATGACAAAATATGTTGGGCTCATGGACTACCTCATCGACACACCCATTGACGTCAGGCTACTCAGGGAATCTAATATTACTCATCGCCCCAGCCTCATGTTGACAGACGAGGATGTGGCCAAGATGTGGAATGGTATGTGTCAGACCTTCTTTACAGGTCACCTGGAGCTTCCTGAGGAGCTCAAACTAACACTCCAGGAAGTGCTCGTCCAAAAGTATTTCAAGAGCAAAAGTTTTGATTCGGGGTGAAGGACACGATTGCCTGTAGTTGTCTTTTCTCTACTTTTGCATTATATTTTGAGGGGGGGTTTTTCTTCCCACTGGGTTTTCCCTCTTTCCTTCTTTTTTTATGCATCGTATATGGGTACTTAAAATGGCCGTGTTGCCGGGACTCATTCATTTTGCATCACACTCACCTAAGTTATGCTTAAGGGGGGGTGTTGGTGTACATGCACTTAGACTAGCTGTGTGGGTGTACATGCACTTAGACTAGCTGTGTTGGTTTACATGCACCTAGATTAGCTCCAGTTAACTTATTACTTGCATGTGGCACATGTACACATTCACATAAGATAAAGCACACTTAGCTTTAGTTAGCTTTAGTTATTGCATGTACAACTAAGCTTAACTTAGTTGCTTTTATGTATTTATTCTAAAACTAATATCCTAGAATCAATGAATTTCATTCTTTTCTCAATTTTTGCTCGCTTCCTTCCTTCTCTTGCAAGCTTGTTTATTGTTTTGCAGATCTAGATCAGTGTATCTCAAAAATCTTACAATATTAAATAAAACTATCATTCTTTCTCCTTCATTTATAGCAACGATTTTGAATAACAATTTTTTTTGTTTCTTTCTCCTCTCCTTTGTAACGCTACATGACTGAATATCTCTATAATTTTCTTCTTCCCCTTAATAATATTAATCTTAACAACGGTCTTTTTTGCTCGCCTCATACTATAATAACAATAAATAAAAAAATGACACACATGATAGAGATTACCCAATTACAACATAATTGCTTAAAACTATATATGCTTCAAACGTTGAGAGCCTGTTTAAGATGATAACAATCATGGGTGTGCTTGAATTCTCATGGAGATACAAATTTTGTTGTTGTTTTCGTCCTATTATTTTCCTTGTGCTACTCAATGTCTTGATTCTCTGTTGAAGATCCCAAGAAATGGTCTATTGCGTTCTCATATATTGGCAATAATAAATACTATTTGTGTTGTTGTTTTTCATGTTCTTCTTTGTCTTTGTACATTCTCTCAACAAATGCCATGAATTGAGTATTGATCCAGCTCTGAAACCATCGTAATCCTAAAAGGTTTCATAAAATATTAATTCTTAATGCCAAAAAAAACCAAATGGAATTTATTACAGGGTTTCCCAACGATCGAATAGGTATCTATAATGTTATCAATTATTTTTTGAAGTATTTTCACAAATAAATGAATAGGTATCTAAAATGATATCAATTATTTTTAAGAATAATTTCACAAATAAATGCATCAACAATTGTTTTTCCCCTCATCGTGCTCCTTTTCTTCCATATCATTTATTTTTAAGAATATTTTCACAAATAAATGCATCAACTTTATTTTTTCCCGCATCGTGCTTCTTTTCTTCTATATCATTGAACTTTGGATTCTTTCACTTAGCCTTTCACTTCATCGGATTGCATATAACATAATTGAAAGCAAAATTGTGAAAATACTCTTATAAATTCCACCAAGTTTTTCGCTTATAAAAGTTTATAGCTACCTAAAAGTCAAACCGGTTGTCAATGTGGGGTACGTTTGAACGGCTAGCGAAGAGTTTCAAGTCTGCATAAAAGATTATTGTTTGCCTTCAAAAGGTTGGGCAGTAGAAAATGTGATTTCACAGAAATACTAAGTATGCAAATGGTCTTCAAGTTATTTCACTGAACTCCATTAATTTCCTATTTTGCGAATATAAAATTCATTATTATTTGGAAAACGTAATGAATAACTAATAATGAATACATTAATGAAATGAGGAAATTTTTCAAATTTTATAACAATTATTTGTTTATGGAAAATAAATAGAAGGAAAGAAAGAGAGCACGTGCAGCTCTGCCTTGTGATACCACATGAAAGATTGGGCAGAGCACACAACACTCTGATATACATGAAAGAATTCATAGTAGATAAAATTACACACAGCAATATATTCTCTATTATATATTGTGAATGAGGTAATTGCACACACATTTATACAATCAATAGTCTCAAGATAGGAATTCTATCTTGGACGTACAATAGTGTGGTTGAGAGATTCTCTCAACCACACACTAAACTAAGAGAAACTAAATTCTTATTATGTAGGAACAAACTCCTCAAATGGAGAATTACAACCATAGACAAGTAGGAATTAATTATTTCTAACTCCCCCTTAATGACTACTTGTCATGATAGTCAAATCCACTAGGGAATTGCATGTACAGAACTTCCAAAAAACAAAGAGAGATCAGTGCCTTTCTAAGCCAAATATTAATGTCCAAATAACAATCACAAACCGTTGCGTTGATTGCGCCTTTAGACGCAACTGTCAGATAGAAAGGTGCACCAACCCTCTTATGCTCAGACACACCAATATCTAAGACTGTGAGCTAGGTGTTACTGCAGTCCACCTGCTCCTACGAGCACAAAGCTGCCGTGTACACGTTAGCCACTTACAATATGCCATCACCGGGCAAATCCGCCAACTTCAATATGCCACCACTGGGCAAGTCCGATCTACCACCACCGGGCAAATCCGCCAACTTCAATATGCCACCACCGGGAAAGTCCGATTTACCACCACTGGGCAAATCTGCCAACTTCAATATGCCACCACCGGGCAAGTCCGAAACTTAAATGTGCCACCTCCGGGCAAATCCTGTAGCCACTAAGACTCTATATGTGATTTCTTGCTCACCGTCACTTTACAGTGACAAAAGATGGTTTCAGGCTGACCATAAACCATTACAAAGTGGTTTTAAGATCACCACGAACTTTCAAATGCCTTTACAAGGCTTACATTCCATACTTCAACATTTCGAATTTCTAGGTACATACAATGACTATTACAACATGCTAGGGAGTCTATTCCACAAACCACACTACCTCAAACAAACATCTACTTTGTTGTCCACCATAAACATTGTCGCTGCTCCTTTACCTCATCTGTGAGAGGTCCGCTGATAAAGAAGCCAGAACATAGGCACTCACAGCCCCACGAAGAGAACACAATTTTCCCTTCAAGAACAATTTTCAAGCATACTGCCTTATGTTTTCTAAAAATCTACAACAAGATCTCGATCATCCTCCAATCTCTGATGTAGCTCCAATTGATGTCGTTTTCACTATCATGTGTTCACCATTCCCTGCAAATTTGCTTAGTGTTGGAATGACAAGTTCCAACACACTCAAAATTGTGACAATAGTTGGTCATACTAATGTCACTTAAATTACAACTAGTTTTATTGTCATGACAGTTAATCAATATATTGCAACATCATCAGAGAATTAAAAAAACATTTTGACAATAGCAAAGCTAGCTCAGTGCAAATCCACCTTCAAGCCAAAATCCTACTCAAGCTCCAATTTTACGGAGATCTGCATCTCTCCCGGGAATTGCAATGCTATTAACAGTGTCACCTCCGCAGACTCCACCCTCTGGACATTCACAGTAGAGGGTTTTCCAGTACAAACATCTTTCTCCGTGCACTTTACTTTATTGAAACGCATAATCAAACAATCAGCAAGCACCTCAGAGACAAGTCTTCATTAAGAAGCTTGGCTATATCAATTGGCCTTTTAGATTTCCTGGCATTGTTGGTCATCCTTTCACGGTAATGTTCATAGTACAGAGACCAACGATGGATCCATTATTAAGTCCCCAGAACACTGGAGTTCCTTGACCAGCAAGCACATTCTCCTCTCACCGACAGGAATGGCTCCTCCACACGGCTTTTTTTTTGCGCTTCTCATAGAACTTGCCCGCCATATTTCACAGCACGGACGTAGGAAGAATAGGGGATATGTCTGTCATTCTTTCTTTGTTGGAATAAGATAATAATACTAATAATGATAACAATTCAGGAGCATATATGTGTAAGGAAAACCGAGCACCTTCTCCCCCAACCACAGTTGCTCCCATCACTGTACGCTTTTTCCTTGTCATTCAAGCACACCGATGAAGATAACAACAACGCGAAAACTCATTTTCATTTTCAAAAACGCGGTATTTATGAAGTCTGCGTGGATGAATCAAACCGAATCGGGAATTCCACAGTAGGCCCCAGGCGAAGGCACCAAGCTGTGACTTGCTTGGCACCAGGCTATGACCAGTTTGATGGGTTATGCCACCACCGTCTCCAATCTAACCTTTCGTTGCTGCACAATAATGCATCCGCCAACCAATCTCCTCTGACCGGTGATGGCTTCTTCAGGTCTCTAATTCCTGCACAAGTTCAGGGCATTCATACCACAACACTCATGGAATGTTCGCTGCTAGCCCTCTGCAGCCACGCAAGCTCCTGCGTGCAGAACTCCCTTCGTGATGAACCCAAAAGTTGTCCAGTTCAACACACCAACAATCTCGAATCCTCCGCGTGCTCGGTGCACACACAATCGATCTTTTCCACGACGGGCCAACGCTCCAAAACCACATTTACAATAACCACGCCCTCTACTCTTCGGCTCTTGCATTAGTCGGCAGGCTCAATCCATAATTCCATAATTCTCCGGATGAAGCACATCTCAGCGGTGAATCGCCACAACCACCGCTTCCCATAGCTACTGGATAGTGGATGATGGACAAACAAATATTCACAAAAACTCTTATTCTCTTCAGCCCTAGGAGCAGCCAAGCACAAACTTTCGATGCACGCCTTCCAGGAAGAAACACATGCAATTAATTGTTTCAAACAAACCCAAACGATGAAGTCAAAATTAGCAGACCTGGGTTGCACCAACAACAAAGAGAAAGGATGACAGTGTTGTCCACGGATGCAGTCACCAAAATTTTCTTGGCAACATCGTTCAGCAGATCAGTATTTTGATGCCATCGTAGATCAGTCTCGACAAGAACGAGAGCATTCTCCTTTGCAACAAATCTCAACATACCACAACGTTTAAACGTCGTCTTTTCAACACAGATCTTCGAACTCGCATTGTCTTGACTCTTTAAGCAGAACGGTCAATTCCTCTTCATTTCCTTCAATTTCCTCTCCTTACTGGCAGGGTCCTCCATCAGAATCACTTTTGCCATGTCTTTGACACCTGCTATCTGCAGGCATTCATCATTCTCCTTCTCTTTTCCTCTGAACAAAAGTCTTTGTTCCTGAGGCTCCAACCCAGTCTCGTGGGACAATAGCTTCTTGAGGTCCCCAAAGGTAGCCTGCTCAGGAATCGAAACTTCACGCTGGTAGGAGCCATGGGAAACCTTAACCTTAATCATAGGCCCAGCTGCAACATCACTGTCATCTCTCTTCTGAACCAACATGCCTCCAGGCCTCAATTCCCAATATATGGCATCGCTTCTATCCTCTGCGCTGCCGCTGAAAAGGGTTCTGGAATTGGACCTGTTGCTCATGTTATTGCTCATGTCTCCTCCTCTCAACTGCACTGACAATCCTCTACTCTCTTCTACACTCGAAATGCCACAGCTTTAGACAAAATTTGTAACCAGATGAATGAACCAATCGAAATTTGTAGGCTTAAAGAAAAAATTTGTGGGCATGTGGGGAGGTCCAAGAGAAGCAGTTGATCAGGGAGCCCACATGAAAATACACGATGAAAAGCACATTATAAGCTTGCAATTCCAACGACCAAGCCTGTCTCGATCTACTCCACGCTGTACTAAAAAAAACACCCACAGAATTGGCCTAAGACTTCAAGTTTGGGAAACGGCAGCGTGGAAAAGACTCATGCATTCGCCAACTCATGCGCTCCAGTTGCTTTTCAATTGCACCAACCGATCCTGATCTATCCATGCACCAGCAGATCAGCAACCCTTACCACACCCGCTTCAATCACGAACTCAACAACACGTTGAGTCTTCCACACGGGTCTTCAATCCACAACATGATAGTTGCTCCACTGTACCAGCACTCTCAGCCTCGTCTAACAGAGATCTAGAACTGCAAACAAAACTAAAACAAAACTCTCGATGGACAAACTAAAACAAATTATACTTTCTCTTTATTTTCCCTTAGCCTAGGAGGGGCCAAGCCCAAGAGGGGCTAGGCCCTCCTGAGCTCTGATACCAAGATAAAATTACACACAGCAATATATTTTCTATTATATATTGTGAATGAGGTAATTACACACACATTTATACAATCAATAGTCTCAAGATAGGAATTCTACCTTAGACGTACAATAGTGTGGTTGAGAGATTCTCTTAACCACACACTAAACTAGGAGAAACTAATTTCCTATTATGTAGGAACAAACTCCTCAAATGGAGAATTACAACCATAGACAAGTAGGAATTAATTATTTCTAACTAGAGTAAATAGCCATGTGATACCACATGAAAGATTGGGCATAGCACACAATGCTCTCATACCAACTGATTAAACAACGGAAACAAAAACATAGCAAGAATATAAGAACACGGCTAAGGCTGCTCAATAACACAAAAACCAAACATTAATTTACAGAAAGTCAAGCAACTACACTCGAGTACAATTCACACTATATACATTTGTACTATGAGTAGTCTACATTCATACAAAAACTAAGTCGGTTATTTTCCTTTTCGATGTTAAATAGGTTGAGGCTGTGATGGCTTTTCGAAACTCAACAAGTATGGTCGTGCGCCCCTTCAAGTATGAGCTGGTATGGCATTGACCGTGAGGTGGTGTGCAGTTCAGCGGTAGCTGTGTATTGTTCTGAATAATTATTTCCAACACTCCTTTTTAATTATCACTCACAACTTAACCATGATTTAACAAAACTTAAACATTCTTGTTGGTCTAAGTCTTAGCTAGGCTTTGAGTAGTTCAAAACTTTGACATCCTGGATTTATTTTTCCTTTTCTTTGATATCCTGTATCCTATGAATTGCTTTATCTTTGTCTTTTTGGAGTAGGTTCCAACTTTCAGTTTCCTCATTTGTTGTTGCATCTATACCAAAACATAGAAAATCATTTCAGGGTGTCCATAGATGTCTTCTACGTTTTCAAAAATTTGTTCATATGTGGACTGCTCTCACATGTCATCTTCTATAGTTTTCTCTACATCATCAATCTTTTGATTATCAATTTGTGGGAACATAAGTTCATAATATAATTTTATCTCTTCAAAACTCCAATACATGAAATTTTCATTTTCAATATCCCCCACACTGTCTTCAATATTCATAGCTTCAAATTCTATGCAGGCATCATCAATACATGGTTTTTCAATCCATGCTTCAAGGAAATTTAATTCTTCTACATAATCATTTTGTGTAAGTGCACACTATAAATCAATGTTAGAATTAAAAATATTTGTAGAGCCACTTTGGTTGTGTTCCTTTTCTCGCTTTTCCTCTGTCTTTGTTTTCTCTTTGTGGGCTTCCTTCTTTGTTTTTGACTTTATTTCTGCCTCTATCTTTGTCTCTGTCTCTTTGCCTCTTCCAATTGGCTTTCAGACCCAAGTGGGATTCTCTCGCCAAATAATAGTGTATCAATAAGATGTTTATGTTGCATCATCTGCAAGTCAATTGTTCTTCGTCAAATTTAACATTAGCCGCAATTTCAATTATTGTATCCACTAAACCACATGCTTCTCCATTGGCAACATTATCTATACCAAAATCAGCATTTGATGATAACACACCATAAACATTGTGATCCACTTTCAAGTGAGATTCACAAAATCCTTCATCTATCTGTAGATTAGCTACTACATATCTATCTTCATTCTCATCTTCAAGCAATGCCACAACAAGTTTAACAACACTATTGTCTTTGACTTGATTACTCCCTCTTGAACCATATTTTGTGTAGAAGATCTTCCATGCTTCATTGGAAGTTGTAGCTTTTGCTACCTTGCAAAAAAATTTCTCATCCAATCCTTTTTTTAATAAAATTTAATGCTAAATAATCACATACTTCATCATATGCGTTATTAGACCAATGTTCAATTAAGTATTTAGCTCAAAGAAAAGTTAGCATTCTAATAACCCAAAAATCAAAATTTTTACTAGTAAACATAGGTAGTGGTAGAAGATCAAAGCTACACCAATCACCTTTGATTTCTTCTTTGTCTTTAGCTACACTTCTTAATTCCTCGGCTCCAACTTGAACTTCTCTAAACATGACAATGATCTTTTCCTTTTGTTTTCGATTCATTTCCTTCGTATGCTTCAATCATGCATTGTGACCCTTTGAATCTTTGGGGATTAAGGCTAAGAAGGGAGTATTTATTCCCACACCCGTAATGAATCTCTAAAAGGAGTATCCAACCATTCTACAAAGAACTCTCTTAATTACCTCCTACAATTTTTGATATAAATTGGCTGAGAACCCATCCATGCCAGGGGCCTTATCAAGGGGGAAGGAGAAGACTATAGCCTTAATATCCTCAATCGATGGAGCAGAGACCAATTCTTTATTCATGTCTGTCGAGACAATAGCAGGGAGTCCTTCCAGGAAATAATCTTCATTGTCAACATCCCGCAGTGGGTCCAACCCATAGAGGCTTCCAAAATGCTCCACCACTGCTCTCTTTATTTCTTCAAAATTATTTATGGTATGCCCTCCACAATTGATATGAGCAATGCTCTTTTTTATTTCACTAAACTTAGATTGCTTATGGAAGAACTTTGTGTTCCTATCCCCAACCAATAGCCAATTGTTTCTTGATTTTAGTCTCCAATACTCTTCTTCCCTTCTGAGATTAGAGTGGAGGGCTTTGAAGGTCTCAACTTCTTTTTGGAAGTCTGATAATGTTTACCTGAGAGGTTTCCATTTGTCCCTATATTGAGGCTAGGTTTTATTCCATTTACTTTATGTCATATTAACTTTCAAGTTTATTTTCTTTTAGACATTTTTTATGTTTCATTTCAACCTTTCAATTTTTGTTTCCTAAATAGTGACTAGGCTGCCCTCGACCCACCTAGACCAAGAGAGGGACACCACACCCAGGAACTGAGGAGAGTCCAACCATAAAGGGGAGAACTCTAAGGGTATAGGCCCTAGGTTAAGGGACAGGGAAATTAGAAGGTTTATTGGGCGATGGTTCAAGCCACACCATGGCAAGATGGAAGACTTAAGGCACATGCTCAAAATTAAAATGTTTTCTGAGGTTAGAAAATGGTCAAGCCTAGCAAAAATGTGACCTGGGTTAGATCTTTTATTGTTCTAGGTGTAGAGAAATTTCTAAGGCTTAACATAGAAAAGGTTTAATTTTAGGATAATATCCTCCATATTCTCTTGAAAGGTGTCACTTACAGTTGAGCCTCCCATTTTCTCATGTCTACCCATTGTGGTATTAAAATCTCCTCCCAAAATGTACTTTCGACCATACTCTAAACCTTTTAAATCCATCAAAGATTTCTAACATTCTTGTTTTTCTTGTAAATGTGCAGGCATGTATACATTGATCACAATGAAGATTTGTTGCATCTCTATAATATTAAAGGAAGTTGTTAGCTAGTGGGTGGTTTTGAAAGAGCTTACTAGTTGAAGTTTTGTTGGATTCCACATCATACATAGCCCTCCTGATGCTCCTCTTGAGCTTACTGCTACCAAATTATTGTGGCCCCATATTTTGTTGTGTAGTGAGTGAAGGCTAGACTCCTCTAACTTTATCTCCTAAAGAAAAGTGACTACTAGCCTTTCCTTTTGGTTTACAGATTTCACTTCTAATATTCTTTTCCTAGATCCTAGTCCCATATAGTTCTAGGATATTATATTCATAAATCATTTTTTTGTGGTTTCCACCCCCTAGACAGGGCCCATATTACTTCCCTTTTTAACTCATTTTTTCCCCAAGCCAGCTAGCTAGCGAGGTATTGTATGTTGAAATCCCAACTCTTTGTTGTTTTCTATTTTTTCCCACCTTATTTATTTGTTTGGATTCCTTTTTGATCTTCTAAAATTCCTATCCATATCCTTCGCCCTTGTGTCTTCTGACCTGTTATCTGCTGAGCTCTGAGATATTTTTGTTCTCGGTACTTCTTTTGATGATAAAATACCTTCATTTTCCTCCTCTTCATCCAAATATTCATTTGTATTGCTAGTTGTTTCCAGAGTAGAGCTTATTTTCTTTTGTTTTTTCTAGGCAGAAGAGGGAAAGGTGGACAAAGTTGAAACATCTGCATAGATTATTTGAGGGGGAGGGGGGAGAGATTCCAAACTTGAGAGTAGAATCTAGGACTACAAATTGATTTTTTTCATCATGACCCGATCCACCCACCACTAGAGGACTCAAGGGGGGAATGGGGTACTCCGACTTGGACCAACATCCTTGGTGGCCGATTTGTGACTTGGGATTGGCCCATTCTTCTACCTTAGGTTACCCTTTTTTCTTTTTACTTGTTGTCATTGTTCATTTGATTCTCCTGGTTATTTTTTCTTGCTATCTTGGATTTTTAGGAAGATTTTAATGAAGTGTCAATATTCATGTGAAAGCTCACATTTAAATGGGAGTTGATCATAATCAAATTCCTGCACATGCGTCCATCTATCCATACAGATATTTACTATCACTGGGAGACCTTTCTCTAATTTGACCTCCACGTAGATCCTAGCACATGTGAATAGGCCATTCGTTAGTCCGGAATAGCAGATATACTTTCCCAAGGAGTTCCCTATCATCCTAAAGTAGCAGCATTCCAATAGTGAAGGGGAGATACATCAGCTTCACCAAACTGGAATCGAGGAAGGTACGTCACTTTCCGAATTAAATCTTGGACTCTAGCGATCCAAATACAAGCTTTGGGACCCCATGAAGTATGGACTGCTTCTGAACACTAAATATTTATCCAACCTATTCTCAAAATAAAATTTATAGAAACATTTGCCACAAAAAGAGGATATCACCTAGCCTTTGATGAGAGGTTTCCATTTCTTCTATATCTAGGATTTAAACATCCACGAAGATGGCCAAAGGCCCATGAACAGGCTAATAAGCACTTGGTCTGTGAGCTGCAAAGTAAGAGAGCGTGCTTGAGGGGCACTAATCTCTATCTTTGGGATCTCCTCGTCCTATTTCAAAAACTTTGATGTGCCTTGCTTCTGAAACTTGGGAGATGACACCACCAAGGAGCTAAACACAACAATGTTTTCTAGCAAAGGCTCTCCCTAGGATAATACTGCCATCGTGGCCCATACCAGAATGAGATGTTGTCCAAGACCAAAAAGAACTGAGAGAAAACACAGGGGAAGGGAGGGGGGAATTCTGCAGGAGGTTGAGAGGATCCCGACTCACAAGCAAAGGTATAGAAAAAGGCCCTTAGTAGGAGGCCGATAGATTAGCTGTAAGAGAAACTAGAGTGTCATGACATGCCTTAGATTTTTTACTCATAAATGTTTTCCTCACAATCATATATAATTAATATTAATATATATTAATTAATATATTATATTAAGTAATTAATATAAATTAATCAATTAATTAGTATTACTTATTAATATAATTAATCAATTAGTTAATTTATTAATTTAGTAATAATTATTTATTTTAAAATGATTATAATAATATTAATTAACATAATTTATTAATTAACATATCATATTAATCTTTGATTATTTTAATTAAACATCATTATAATTATTTTAAAATAATTATTGTTATTAATATTAATATTAATTAATTAATATTATCTTTAAATAATATTAATAATTTATAATTAATATTTAAATAAAATTAAATACTAAATAATAATTAATATAAACTAACTATAATATTAATAATCATTAAAGTGTATATATGTTTAGAATGAACTATTAAGGAGGAATGAGCTCTGCAACTAGGGTTTTGGCGACTTTCTGAGACGACGCAGACAGACTCGATTCAACATTCACCGAGGGTCTGACTTCCTGGTTTCGACAGAGTACCACAGGCATACCAATAGAGAACATGGATCCCCCCCAGGGGGGGGCCTCATAGCCCTCCCCCGTGTCCAATATTGCGTCGCCAGGGCAAACGGGGTCTTTAGTATTTGGGTTGGTCTGTGAAGAAGAGAATAACAATGAGATCTCGCAACAGAACAAGCCCAATGCATCTACCAGTCAGTCAGACAAGAGCAGTGAAACACCAGAAAGAAAAGACAAGCCAGAGGAAATGCCCAAGGTCACCTCCAAAACATGCAAACCAATAGTAGCTGAAAGGCCCAAGATAGAACTGCCTAGTCAGAAGATCAATGGACGAATCCAATACATAACGGATCATGCACTCATTGGGAAATTTATAGGATTCTGGTCGACAGAAAAAGCACTGTATGGCTGGATCGTTACTAAATGGAAACCCAAGGGCCATATCACTTTGCAGCTAGGACCGAAAGGGTTCTTTACTGTGATCTTCTTATTCCTAGAAGACAAGTACAGAATCATGGATGAGGGGCCATACTTTTTCAATTGAGCAGGATTGTATCTAAGGGATTGGGTAGCAAGATTTACCTAGACAAGGAAGACCTCGGCTGGGCACCAGTGTGGATTAGAATGTATTCGCTTCCAGAGGAATACTGGGATGAAGGTCTGCTCAAAGACATTGAAAATGGGTTGGGGGAATACATAAAAGTAGCAGAAGAGACAAATCTACGCAGATACACATCCTATGCCTGCATATGTGTCTTCATGCGCCTGGACAAATCCCTGCCAGACTCGATAAGTCTCTTTCATGATGATTATGAATGGATTCAACCATTGGATTATGAACATGTACCTTTTTGTTGCCGTAAATGTCATGCTCATGGACGTCTCTTTAGGGACTCTCCGCTAAATTCCAAAGCCATCACCTCCGACCCCTCTCACATGTCGGCCCAAGATGGCTTCACCAAAGTTCCTATCCACAAACGAGCGCACAAAAAACGTTCTACCAAGAAAAAACCCCAACAAGATCCTGCTTCTTTCCCTTCTACGAGCAATAGTTTTGAAATTCTTGCTAAAGCCTCAGAAGAGCAACCCTTGAACTCAAAGCCCAGCGCCACGCCCATCTCCTCCTCTACACACCCTCCTCCCTCTGGTTCTTCCCTCGTATCACATTCCTCCAAGGGTGATAAGGCAATCCCTAAGGAGAGCCAAAAGGGGCTTGATGGGATAGTAAATGATATGGAAGTTGACGGCACTCCAAACCAATCCCTGAGCTTAGATATAACTACAACAGAAAATAGTCAGGTGCAACAGATGGATGAAGATCCAGAAAGTATTGATATGGAAGGACTAGACATTCTTGAGCTTGAACTAGCATGCAAAAAGGAGGACTATGATAAAATCCTAGAGCTTCAACTCAACAAACTGGAAGTTGTCATTTCAAGGGCTTATCAGCAGAAATAGCTAGGCATCCAGCCAGGTAGTTATTAGGATGGTGGCCTCCCCACAAAAGATTCCAAAAAGAGGGGGAGAAGAGTAGATCTCCAACGAACAATTGCAGTAGGGAAAATCCTGGTGGACTCAGGCAGGTATGCAAAATTGACAAAGTACTACAAAACCTCTATTAGTAGTGAATCATGAAGCTTACTTCATGGAATTTAAGGGGGCTCAATAGCCCAGGGAAATTAATAATAATAAAAAGCATGATAAAGATGGAGAAGCCACAAATATGCTTTGTTCAAGAAATGAAGTGTAATAGCAGCACTCTAGGAAGCATCCTTTCTATAGCTTGGCTAGGCTGTCAATCGGTTGTAGTGGATGTCTCGGGCGCATCGGGCGGGCTAGCCATTGCTTGGAATACGCAAGCGCTAACTCTCTCCGACTTTCATGCATCTCACCACATTATTCAGGCCACCTTTCACATTATAGGCACTAACATCCATGGACACCTTACCAATGTTTACTTCCCGCAGGAAGCAAGGAACAAAATAGCTTTACTTAATACTATTGAATCTCTGAACCTTAACAGAATGCATCCTCTTTGGATCATTGGAGGGGACTTCAACATGATCACTAAGCTGGAGGAAAAGCAATGGGGGAGAATCAGGATGGAACAGGAAAATGGCCACTTCAAATATTTTATCCAAAACAATTCGCTAATCGACCTGCAATTTTGTAATGGCATGCATACATGGAGCAACCACAGAGTGGGGAAGCATCAAATCGATTCCAAACTAGACAAATTCCTCATATCTGATAACTCAGTTCATTTGGGAGGGGACATAGCGACATAAATTCTCCCTCATTTCGGCTCTGATCATTGGCCTATCTCCCTCCAGTGGCAAAGACTAGGCAACGCCACCAAACGACCCTTCCACTTAGAAGAGTTTTGGCTCACCCACTGCTCACTCAAGGACTTCATCAGATCTACATGGAACACCTTCCTACCGCCAGAGGGATCCAAAATGTTTCAGTTCCAATAGAAACTCAAGCATCTAACATCCCAATTAAAGCGCTGGAATCAAGAGACATTTGAAAATATCTTTAAGGCGCAACAAGATCTAAACAACGAAATGGAAGATCTCCAACAACAAATAATTACAGGGGGACACACTGAAAGGACCTTGGAACAGGAGCAGTGCATTCACAATCAACTGGAGGAGAGGAGAAAGCAGGAGGAGATATTATGGAAGCATAAATCCAGGATTAGATGGCTGAAAGAGGGAAAAAGGAACACTAAATTCTTCCACCGAACCACTGTTCAAAGAAGAATGCACAACAATATCTCTTTCATAGAGAAGCAAGGAGGGGTAAGAGTGGAAAATCATGCTAAAATCGAGGAGGAGTTTCTAAGGCATTTTAGGCAAGTTCATCAAGAGCCCCTCGCAGATAGATGACCTGCTATAGAAAAAATCACCCAAAATGTGCCAAAAATTATCACTGAGGAACATAATGAGCTTCTTCTATGCCCTATCCTATACCAAGAGGTGTATGAAGCTATGAACCAACTCAAGGAGGGCAAAGCCCCTGGTCCAGATGGCTTCACTACCACCTTCTTCCACACCTTCTGGGAGCTGATAAAAGATGAGGTATGGCAAGTGGTGGAGGAATCTAGAGCTCTTCATTGGTTGTTACCCTCTCTCAACCCAACTTTCATTGCACTCATTCCAAAAGATGAGAAATCCAACACTCTGGATAAATTCTGTCCAATTGCTCTCTGCAACGTTATTTACAAAGTGATCTCTAAAGTCATTGCCAACAGGTTAAAGCCAATTCTGCCCCTGCTCATCTCGCCTGAACAATCCGGCTATGTGGAAGTGAGATAGATATTGGATGGCATTATCCTCACGCATGAAATCATACACTCCCTTAAGCACTCCAAACAGGCAGGTATGATACTTAAGCTTGATCTTTCAAAAGCCTTTGATAAGATCAATTGGTCATACATTCAAAAAATGTTAAATGCTTTCGGATTCTCTCCTATGTGGGTTTGTTGGATTATGAGTCTTATCTCCTCATCCTTCTTCTCCATTATTGTGAACGGCATCCCCTCCCATCCCTTCTGTCCCTCTAGAGGAATTCGACAGGGCAACCCTCTCTCCCCCTTCCTCTTTGTGTTAATGGTAGAAGGCCTTGGACGTCACATCAAACAGGCCCTCCTCACCCAGCAGCTCAAAGGTCTCTCCATTCACCACTCCCTAGCTATAAATCATCAGCAGTTTGTTGATGACAACATGCTTTTTGGTTACCCGTCAGTCCAGGAAGCCTCCCTCTTTAAATCCCTACTCAATGACTTCTTTGAGGCTTCAGGAACCAGCATCAATAAAGCCAAATCACAGATCTTTTTCTTCCATACTCCCCTTGTCATGCAGCATGCCATATCTCGGATATTGGGTTTCCCCATAGACACTCTCCCTTCCAAGTATCTTGGAGCCCCCCTTATTGATTCGACCATCAAGCACTCCTCTTGGCGCATCCTCATCGAGAAGCTTGAATCCCGTCTCAACCTATGGACACACAGAACGTTGAACATTGCAAGTCGTGTGGTGCTCATAAAAGTTGTGCTACAGGCAATGCCTATTTATTTATTCTCTGTCCTTGCAGCACCTAAGTGGGTAATTAAAAGAATAAGGGATCTATAGTGTAACTTCCTCTGGGGAAATACAGCCACAAACTGCAAATGGGCTCTGGTAAAATGGACCACAGTCTGTATGCCTAAAGAAAAAGGTGGCATTGGCCTGAGGGATCCTAATCACAGCAATGCTATCATGTGCGCCAAAATTTGGTGGCAATGGCTCTCTTCCCCTGAAAAGCCTTGGGCCGCCCTTTGGACTGCCAAATATGCCAATCATAGACTCCAGGAGTAGCTCATCAGATTCACTCCCAATGCAAAAGGTTCACTCATATGGAATGCAGCCAAGCAACACTTCCTGTTGATTCAACAACATAGTTTTTGGGAAGTAAGAAATGGTAGAACAACTCGATTCTGGACGGATGCCTGGAACCAATTGCCAAATCTCAACAACATTCTTAACCCACTTCCAAGCTACATCAGGGAGGAACAACAATAGGAAAATATTTGGCAGCATTGGACTCAGGAGACAGTGCAAGGTTACAGACAATGGAAGCAAGGTGACAGGCTAATCAAGAATGCAGATCACCTTTTCATGAAGGATCTGGAAAGGGAGCTCCAAAAAAGATGTATAAGACACTCTGAAGGCAGGGACATTCTACGATGGGGTTACAGGCCTAAAGGAACCTTTTCCACCTCAAAGGCCTCCAAAATGATATGCACAGAACCTTCGCCCCCGATCCCATTTGGGGTAGAATATGGGCTTCAGGCACCTGGCCTAAAGTCTCCCTTTTCCTCTGGTTGGTCGGGCATCAGAAAATTCTCACCTGGGATAAGCTAAGGCAAAGAAACTACCATGGCCCTTCTATCTGTGTCAATTGTAAATCCCAGGAGGAAACTCTCCAACACCTTCTGGACTCATGCACCTTAGCCAATCATTTGTGGGAGAAGGCAAGCTTCAAATGTCAAAGAAGATGCAGAGTGACAAACGATATCACCAATTCCTTACGTCATTGGCAAAAGAATCCCTACAAAAGTGAAATTCTCAACCATTTATGGAGGATGATTCCCCGGCTCCTCCTCTCGGGCATCTGGAAAGAAAGGAACAAGCGCATATTCAAAGATCAAAGTTCTCCATTAGAAATAATTTGGAGCAAGTTATGTATGAACCTCAAAGAGACTCTAATGCTCTGCTCTTGGACTCAGGATGACCTTCCCTCTCTAGATAATGAGAAAGCCATCTGGGCTAACTAGAACATTGAACTCCCTCAGGAAACTCACAATAACTCCCCCTCAAAAAGCATCAACATAAAAAAGGATTCCTGGAAAGCTCCTCCAAAGCACACCTTCAAGCTCAACTTTGATGGAGCTTCAAAGGGCAACCCTGGAAAAGCGGGTTTTGGCGGAATATTTAGAAATCGCACAGGCTTGCCTCTACTGGTTTACTTTGGAAACATAGGATGGGACACCAATAACTCGGCTGAGTTGGAGGGTCTATGGCAAGGTCTCCTCCTCTCATGGAAACACAACTTCCACCCCCTGGAGGTCGAAGGTGACTCCTTGATCCTTGTTAACATGGCCAAGCAGCTCCTAAATGGATCTCATGCGAGGAGAATATCCACTAGTTGGAGACTCGAGGCTAGATTGGAGGCCATAGAACAAGTTCTTGTCAACAACAGGGCCATCATCTTCAATCATATCAAGAGGGAAGGCAGCAAGGTTGCTGACCTCCTGGCCAATGTGGGTGTGGAAAATGAGCATACTCTAATCACAAGAACTCTAGACATAATATCAAAACATGATCAGGAATAGGAATGCAAACTTTTGGTCCAAAGAGATGCTGACCCCCGGATGCAGGTGTCTAAGGCCGCTTTCATTGCGATGGGACTGGAGTGGGTTGTGAAGAGCCACCACCTGCCAGCCCTGTACAGCGGAGCCGGATCCATGTGGATGGAGGGTCGCAAGCAGGTGGGTTTCACTTGGTTTAAAGGAATGTATGTTGGCGACATTAATACTTCATTCACCTCTGCACGCGCTATCTTGTTTTGGCTCTCGGCTCCCATGAATGCCACAGTTATGGCGGGAGCATCCTTAGGCAGGGGTAGGTGCATAATAACCAGAATCTGCCATGGGTTTCTTCTGCTGTCCCTTGTGTTGTGTTGGTTGGGCTCTGGCTCAGCTAGCTCGAAGCCTCTGTCTAATTCCCCGACTCCCGCTGCTGCTTTGGGCTCCTGTCCGATAGTCTGTGTGTATGGTCTTATTCATATCTCTTTGGTGGTCTGTTCTATAATCCACAAAGGCGTTGTCTTTGTTGTCATGCCTCGGCTCCGCCAAAGAATTCTCAGCCGTAGAGGCACCTCTCGGGGTGCGCCTTCTTGCCCTTCTTCCAGTGAAGCTACTTCTAGTCAGCACCCTCGCACTCGCAACGGAAGAGGGAGCATTATGAGGCCCAGACAATTTCTTGAACCCAGCTCTCCAGGTTCCTCATCCTCGCCCTCATTTGGTTCTGCAATCTTCACATTCAACTGGTCCCTGAACCGTCCTCAGATCATTGCCCATGTATCTGTGCTCTTTCTCGAGGAAGCCCAAGAAGAGGGTGAATCTAGTGTTCTGCTGGAGGACCAGAGAACAGATTCGATGCCAATTGCAAGTTCCTCGCGAGACATGGAAATGCCGGCCAGCAACATCAATGACACAATGATGGAGACTGCGCCCCCGGGTTCGACTGCGAACAAGGAGGCCCAAGCTCAGGACCTGGCTGATGGTGGATGGTGCAGGATCATGGAGGAGACTCCTGAAGCTTAATCCAAGATACACAACTTCTTTTCAGGTTATGCGGCCCAGTAGCAAGGGCTTTTTGTCAATACTGATAATTTTTTGTATATGATGTTGTGTCGAGGTCAATCATGTGAGTTTTTTTGTAAAACTAGTAAGCTCAGAAAGGTTAAATTGTGTTCCTCTGGATCCCCTGCGCGGGACTGCAAAACTTGGTCTTGTCCAACCTCTATGTCTTAGACACTTTTCTATTTCATGCTGCCTTTCCTTCGGGATAGCTGGTTCTTTTTGCTCGTCATGTTGTAATTGTACACCTTTAATGTGAATAATAGAATAGTCTTATTTAGAAATAATAATAATAATAATAATATTTTTTATTGTAATAGTTTTTTGGTAATATTATTTTTATTATTATTTATTTATCAATGGTAGATACAAATGAAGCCTTCAACTATATCAATCACAATAATATTGTTAATGTGGTTGTGCTAGTAATTAATAACTTAATGTTATTGCTTATGCTTGATGCTCAACTACACATTACTATTATTTTTAACTAGTTTGATTGCATTAATTTGGATGATTATAAAAATTGAATCATTGTACAGAAAATTGATTTGTGAAAGTCGATACAATGAGCTGAATTTCCATTGAACTTCTACATAATAGAAATGTGGATGGAAATTACTATGCCATGTAGGGGCCACCAATCGAAACTCAATTTTGAAATATTGATTTGAATTCAAGCTCTTAAATATTTAAATATTTCAAGCTTGGAGAACTCCCAAAGCATTGATTTTGTTTTAGATCCATAAATTTAAGTCCTTACCACAATAAATGCTGCTAACTCCCATAGTAAATGCCATAACTGACCAGACTAAATGAAATTAGCAAGAGCATTGCATCCCTCAGACGGAAGGTCGTTGTTATACTCTCGGGTACAAATTATAGGCATGGCATCACCCTCCAATAGACCAATATACTAACCCACAACTTTTCATCAACATAATATGTTTTCCCTATGCCATTGTGTTTGTCCCAGAAAAATGTATAGGGAATGTGAAGGATAGGGTTTTGGTACTGGCATAATGTATCACTTTTATGGCAATTTTATGAAATTAAGCATATGTGCAAAAATGTGGAGAAATTCCATTGTATGGAGGAAGATTTCAAGCATCATGTGTTTATCCCTAGTATTTTAGTATTAAATAATCCAAATTTATTGTTCACAATATTTTAGTTATAAATACATATTCCCAAATATCGCTAGTCAATTCAGTAAAGGTTGAATTGTTCTGGACTACAAAGAACATGTAATTGTACCAAAGTTCACATCATTATACAAATGCTTTTTTATGGTCATCTTAGTGAAATTAGGCATATGTACGGAAGTGTGGAGGAAGTCCATTGTGCTGAGAAAACTTTCAAGGTTTCATTGCATGGATCTGTGGACGTTGTACCAAAAAAGATTGTATATTTTTTCTTAAGGAAAATCAGAAGCTTTAATTTTGCGTATCTCTAGACTCAACATTGAAGGCTTTTATTACTAATATTTTAGTATTAAATTATCCATACTAAAATAATCATATTTATTGTTTGCAATAACAATGAGGTAAGTGGTGGGCTGAGATGATATTATTGTTAATATTTTAATTATAAATAATTCTTTTATTGTTAATATTTTAGTATTAAATAATCCATATTTTTTCTCTCAATATTTTAATTTTCAATAATGTGTATTTATGTATTCCTGAATATCAACGACTAATTGAGTAAAGGTTATGTGCAGTTCCGAAAAAATGGATTACTAAGCACAAACGTTTTTTGATGGTTATGTTGCTGAAATTAAGCAAATGTTCAAAAGTACAGAGGAAGTCCATTGTGCAGAGGAAGCTTTCAAGCTTTGATTCTACAAATCCCTGCACTCTGGACTAAATATTTTTTTGTAGATTTTTTGTCGAAACATATGTGTGATTACTAAGTCTGGCTACCAAAAAGATCAAATCTAACATATAATATCCATTTTCATTTATCAAATTTAATATCACATATTATAATTGTTATTTGTGTAGTATAACATTACTGTTTATAACATATTTTATTACATAATTACTGTAAATTATGCCAGGGTAGTTTCAAGGAGAAATGTGAGACCAATGAGATACAATCGTTGAAATCCACACCCACCTGAAAAGGGTTATTTCCAGTTGAGCTATGTAGAGTTATATTGTTATTAGTCAGAAACATTAGTCATAAACCTTCAATTCCAAACCTATAAACAATGCACTAGCACATAACCCATATGCTAGGTTGTAGACGAAGTGATATTTATGTGAATTCACCTGATTTTGTCTCTTTTATGCCAAATTCAATATAGTCCAAATGTTATTTTTTGAATACATAGTTTTAGACTTATTTCATTATGTTGTGGCTATATGAAAATTCAACATGAAAATGGATATTGCTATATCGCCATAGTTTTGTGGTGATGCTCAGAGAAAAATGGTGTTGGGCAATGCAATGATTTTGCAGGGTTTTTGGATGGTGAAAGCTTTTGTTAGACTTGCAAATTTTACAATTGAAGCTTTTATTGTGAAAAAAAAATTACAATAGTTTTGGAATGCTATTTTTTAGATTAACGCAAAATGAAATAAACCATATGAAGTTGTAAACTATTACCTAATTTACTTATGTCAGTGAAAAGAGTTCATTTAATATTTTGGTAATGCGACAAAGGAAAAAAACTATTCAAGTGGAAAATTACTTTTGCAAAGTAAAAAGTAGCTGATAGGAAGGCAAGTCTACATAATAAATGTGTTATATACGTGTTAGTTCAATCAATAAATACATAAAATATTTTTTTTATTGGAAAAAGATCTTTAGTTAATGAAAATAGAATGTGTTTTACAATATTAATAAAATAGTATATTAATGTCGATTTCTAAAGCATGCAAGACAGAATAATGATGAAATGTACTCGTGTCAATTAGGCTATGTGAAATTGGAATTTAATTAAAACATAAATGATTTAAAGTAAAAAAAAATTACAACAATATTTTCTGTTAAAGATCAGCCAAATCAGTACTATCCATATTGATAATGATTACTAGTTAGTGGATACCGTTAAAATTGATAGTAGTTAAATGTTGCTTTGGAACTTAGATCTCAATTGGTGATTTAGATGAATCATTTCCTCTCACGTATTATATATATGCCTGATACCTGTAAAATAATTTTTTCAATGTTCATTTTGTTTTAGACTGGTTAGTAGGTTATAGGAAATCACCTTGCTTTGTTGTTCTAAAATTTTTAACTGTTTTAAGGTTTTTATTTATAATTTATTTATTGCCTTTTGCATTTGTTACTAACAACAAAGAAATGTCCCAAATAAACAATGGCATGGGCATGGAGGAAGAGGTACATGCACGGAGTGAAGATATCTTAATGCTCAGCCAAGATAACTTAATTCTTAGCAAAGACACTTTAATATTGATGGATAAAATACTAGAACTTCAACATATGCTTAGGCATCTAGAAGATGAACTAGATACCATAAGAACATTGTTAGAAGAGCCATTAAAAACATTACCATATGAAGCAGTTAATATGCAGAAAAATTGCTTAATTAATAAAGAAATCACTACTAGATTTTTCTATTTGTTGATGTATTGTAATATTCTCGATAGAGTTTAAGAAAAAAAATAGTGGACTACTTTTTATTACAAATCTATGTATAAATGAAATATGTTTTATAAGTTAGATCATAATCTTAGTAATTTAGTCTAAAAACTCATTTCAACTTTATAAGAAAATGGATTACTTAGTTATTTGTTTAACTCTTGAATGGAATAGTTGTTTAAATAGAAAAAAATATTGGATTTGTTGACACTCTAAACAAAGTAAACCATGATTGTAAAGTAATTTCACTGAAAATTGCAACATAAACAACTTGTAATATTTCCTGAGTAGTTATAGAGCTTGCAAATTTGATAAATCAAGAAAACATGTAAGAAATGAGTCTGCACAAAAGAAAAAAATCACATAGCACGGTACAAAACATAGATCCACAAAAAAAATAGTTCGTTGGATTATGTTTATGTACAATGTCATTCTAGTGTTTGCATTGGTAGAAAAAATTGCCTTGTCTGCTCCGATGATTACGTTGTTAATCTCGTTCCCATGATTATATTATATTGATTGATAATGTGAAATCAGATCCCAAATATCAAATAAAACGAAAGAGTTGTTTGAAAAGAAAATAAATAAGATTACTGAATCAGAAGGATGCCTCGCAATGCAAGGAATTGCACCATGTTGTTAATGAATTTCTTACAAACATTAATAACAAAAGCTCTCATTTTATACGTACAACTCTGTTCTGATGGTCTATTGTAAATGTACCATGCATCTCGAAGTTGGTCAATATTTCAATAGTATCCATTTTCTCTTCACTGTATTGGTCATAGGAAATTTGTCATAATGTAGGTAATACTCTGTCCAGTTTGACGCCCCTCAGAATAAACTATTTTCTAGTCTTATCAGTTGCATGAATGATGTAGTTTAAGCGATGAAAATAAAGAAAAAAAGAGTCCTTCTTGCAAGTGCTGCAATAAAGCATACTTTTGTTCATAGTTTTAGTAGTTTTAATTGGAGTAATGCATCTAGCAGATATATTTTCAAATAGGTTCGTGTATATGATAACCACTCTCAAGTATCCTTGAAAATGTTTTAAGTTGATATAGAAAATACATGCTTAGTAACATGAAATTGAATGTCTTTTTTTTATTTTTTTGTTTATCCATGTCTCTTTAAACAATATGATATAACTTACTGTGCATATTTCACTTGAAGAGGAAAGAAAGTTTCTTAGAATGTCATATCTGTTTCCCATGTTCAATGCACATATGAATTTTGATTGTGAAGTATGAAATTTTTTTTCTTGTTTTTAACTATATTTTTAGCAAGATTAGCAGAAAAATGTTTTGTGGCAAATATCTTTGAATTGAAACACATGCCAAAAGAAGTTTATTGTGTAATTGAACCTGTTATATATGAAGAACTTTTAAAAAGATACATGAAAATTGTACAATATATGAAGAATGATTTTTCCCCCAACATTGGGGTACACAGACCTACGCATATGTAACTTTTTTTTTTTATTTCAACGAAAATTTCATTTTCTGGTGGGGCCAAAAAACTAATAGATGGAAATTAACTCCATAATTATAAAACTTTGAAAGAAAACAAAGCTTAATATAGCCATCTCATGTGCTCCATTGTTTTCTTTGATTTATAGTACATATTTAATGGTTGTCTTCGTTATCAAAATTTCAATAATTGTGATTGTGCCCACTGGAAGTACATCATCATTACGTGACAAAATTGTAATTCTCATGTTTGAAAAAAATCGGTACTCTACACAAACAGGACAAATGTTTTCTACATTGCTAAAACTACTTATACATATAGTTTTATCATAATCACCACTATTGTATTTATGCTTTGTAATAATTTTGAAATCCTTAATAGAAACACTAGAATTTGCAACAAGCTTTGACTCATGCTGGTCAATTAACAATGTTGGCACAAGAAATGGTATTGTCATTTCAACTTTATTATCTGTTAAGTATGCATAAAATATTTCGTTTGACTTATTTTCTTTGTCTAAAAATGTTCGATATGTAACTAACACAATGCCATGAAAAATATTTCCAGTTATATTGTTACTTATATCTTCGATCAACAATGGCATAGAATCGACCTCTTTTTTCCTAGTCATGAGCGTTGAATTGAAATAGTTTTTTATTCTTTTTTTAGAAAAAAAGAGAGGAAACAATAGAAATATAAAGGGGAAAGAAATAGAAAAATAAAGAAAAAAGAAATATGATAAAGAGTTAATTGAACATGTGCAAAAGCACCTCTTTTCATTTATTTCTTCTCTAGTTTCTGTTACTTTTGTTTTGTATGTTACGATACATGTTTCTATGGTACTGCTCTTTTCTATCTCCACACTGTCTTTCTCTACTGTGACATCATTCGAATTCAATAACTTTTTCCTATTGACAAATATTACACTAAAATCACTGTCTAAAAGGAAATTATAATTGAAACTAAGTAAGAATTATTTATTAAAAACATAATAAGATAAATAAAAGGTATTACTTGCATACAAAAATTCTAGATAGATTTTAGTTTTAGCAAATATAAAATTTTTATAGAAATGTTTAGAGTACATGTTTCCTTGTAATTCTTGTATTAATCCAAATCTTTGTCATATGTTTCTTGGAAATTTAAAAATATTTTATTTTAGATATAGTACATGAAAAAATATGGCCAAAAGCAGTTGGGGGGAAATAACACAATTGCATTGTGTTGTGTCTATTTCTCGAAGGCATTTTTTGGCTGCAAAATTGCACCGAGAAACCAAATTGACCAAACTTTAGGTTCAATCTGGCCCTCGAACTAGATGGGGCTCCCTCAAGTGTCACGAGGCTTTTTAATGATGTTCACTATCACTGGAGAACAATCTATGAATCACAATGACTAGATCTACAATTTGTATAGGTGGTTGCTAATGAATATCCAATATTTGCTCAAAAATAAATCCCTCTCTTGCAGAGGCCTTATCAAAGTTCCAATGTCTAGCTTCAACAAAATAACATGGATTTAAAGAGTTTGGTAGAAGAATAGAAGAGAACTTAGGTAACCAAGTATCCTCCTTGAATACTTAATCATCTAACAAGAGAAGATGCATATAGGATAATCTTTGTATCCCACATAAAAATGTTTAAGAGACGACGTAAGGAAATAATTTAATGATGCAAACGAACTAATTTAAACTCATAGTACAATTATCTAGTATCAGTGTAGATGATAACTTTGCAATGGGATGTTAGGGAGGTTGATACTCAAACATAGCCTTTTCTTAACTTATATATTACCTCAAACATATGAAGAAACAAATTATGAAATCACTGGAAAAGGCATACATGAGAAGCAAATTTTGTCATAAAACTAAAGTCAAAAACCTTTAATTAAAAACTATGCAATGGAAATATTTACAAAAATGATAGGGTTTTGGCATCAAAATCCAACACCTTTTACATTCAAAGTCATACAATATATAAAACATTACACCCAGCTGACCGTGTCTCGCTTCCTGGAATAAAAATCTAAACAATTCACTAAAACCAAAAATAATCTCTAAATAATTGTAGGTTATCGGTGGTTGATTGAAATTATTGTGCTTCGAAATATGCAAATTGGCTCACTCATTGCAGATTTATTGCCTTTATCCTTGAAATTGGTTGCTTATTATCTGTCAGAAATCTACCTTAATATTTTGCTTGTTGATATTTTGCCATGGAATCTAGAGGTTGTTGAAGTTGCTCCCTAAAGCAATGTTATATTCCCTTTAATCTTGGTCTATTCTACCACAATTCTCCAACTATATTTAAATGTGTTTCTCAGCTGTTTGAAATGTAATTTTCAAAACCTTCACCTTTCACATTGGCATTTTTTGGGAAATTTTTAAAAGAAAATTTATCGTGTTCTTGAAATATTTACATAAAAGTTCCCAAGCATAAACTCAACTTGATTAGGAGGAAACATATTTCCAATAAATGTATTTAAAGTTTAATAAACCAATGTACTTTATGGGCTTCTCTAATACTTGCAAAAATTTCCACTCTTTAATTTTCAAAAATATAAATTTTAAATTTTTGGGAGTAAGATATTTTGAATAAAATATTTCCCAAAAATCTATAAATTCATATTTCCATATTTCCATAAAAATAAATCTTGTCTGTGGTTTTGAAAAACCACATTTTCAATAGAAAACCATGTCTTGTTTTGACATGTAAAACTATTTTTTTCTTCACGAATTTCATAAATCAAATCCCAAAATATTTCCTTAAATAATATTTTCTCTATAAAACCATCCATGGTTTTGAAAACCATGTCTTGTAATAATTCTTCATTGTAGCATTTATTCGTTTATGAATTTCATAAATTAAATTTACAACACTTTTCCCAAACGATCCATTGTTTTCATATTTAGTTTGCCCACTTTTGGTATAGTTATGAATAAATGAAACTTCATAAATAAGTCTCATTTTTTTGTGAAAACCATTTACTGGTTTGCTTTCCATGGTTTTAAAAACCATGTTTCCAACTATGTTTGGTAAATTATGCAAATATCTTTTCTATCTTCCCTTTTCCACTCATATAAAAACTTTGGATAGGAAATTATCCAAATTTTTTGTTCAAGTGCATTTTCCTCTTCATAATTCCTTTCCTCCTTATAACATTTATGTGTCTACTATGTATAATTTTATTTTCACCTCTGTAAAATTATTCCACATGGAGGAAATATTTGTTTATAACATTGGAAACTCCATGATTTGTATTGAAATGTACTTCTGGAACATGTATCTTCATTTTACCTTCACGAAAATATATTTCAATTGTTGACCTAGCCTCCTCTTACATCAAGCTTTCACCCATAAGGTCATTCCAGAAAAATAGAGTTATAAATATTGTCCTTTCATTATTACCTTTGATGTAGACTTTATAATTATAAAAATTTCCCACCTCACATTTAAATCAATATGGTAAGTGGTATTACAGGGGGGTAGTAGGTGTTAAGTAGTTTAGGAGGGTCTGTAATACATGATATAAATACACATGTAAAAATTGGTAAAAATAAAACAACTTTGCAAGGGGGAGGGAGGAGGGGTGAGGAAGGTTTAAATTCAGATAGGTTTGGGTCTGTGTAATCCATTGATTTTCGTTTCACACATCTCGAGGAATTCTAAATTATGGATTTTATAATATAACTTGGTAGCTTCTTATTGATTTGACTTTTGATGCCCCGTAATACATGGTAACAAATGTGATTCTCTCACTTAGAGATTGGGGAGATTGGGGCTAACTTGGCTTGAGACTTGGTGTAAATTGCTTGGTGGACATTCGACATATATTGAACTTGGAGATTGGGCCCCAAGCCCAGTACATTTTAATGCATAAAATTAAATATTTTAAAGAAATGATTTTATAAAAATATAATATAATATTTTTATAAAATAAATTTATTTAAAATTTAAAATTATATTTAAAGATAACCTAGAAGCTTATTCAAAAACCATTTCTTCATGGAAATTTACATATGCCGAAGAATATGACCAGGAAATTAATTAGCAAATTTTGAAAAAAATTGTAGCCTTTCTTTGACAAGAAATAACTACAACATCAACTCTAACTAAGGAGTGCTTACCCCTATGGGATGTAGGGAACCTATAGACATGGTCCTTGAATCTATTGGGAATGGAGTCCTGCCATTAGAAAATTAACCATTTACACTTTGAAACCTGTAACCTGTGACCTACACATTTGAAACCATACTGCCTGCACTAATCTAGAGACCGACTCACACTGAAATCTGAAATTGAAAACTGCTCAAGTGAAACAACTAACACTGCAAACTGGAATTGAAACCACCACTGAAGAAAAATGCACATAAAATTCTCTAAAAATAAACATATATATTCACATACCACTACTTAACCAAGCTAAAATTGCACACTGTCAAGTGTAATTGTGCTTCCAGTGCAATGATGTGAGCATTGGATTAATTGACAAGCCACCTTACATGGAGTTGATAACTTGAAAAACATGTACAATATGAAACAAAAACTCAATAGGCAACTGATACTTACAACTGAATTCTGAATATTGCATCCTTTATAAATATCTGAAACTTCTAGTCATTGCCATGAAGAAGGAAACCATGTAGTTAAATGCTATTATCATAGAAAGGGATGTGCTTGTGATTTTAAACCAACAGAATCTAGAACCTAGTGGAATTGCCATATAGAGAAAGAGGAGCCAATAGGTGAAGGAATTACAACCAATATCAAATTCCCACTCCTTGTTCAACAACAAGGAATAGATGTAGTCCTGATCATTCTCCAAGGAATTTTTTTTTTGTTACTTCGCTCCCCAACTGTGGTGCCAAATGTTGTATATGTTTCTTGAAGAGAGTTCTTGGCTACGAAAATGTGCCGAGAAACCATCTTGACCAAGATTTAGGTTCAAGATGGTCATCTAACTAGAGGGGGCTCCCTCAAGTGTTACAAGGCTTTTTAATGTTTTTCATTATCACTGAACAGCAACCTATGAAGCACACCAACTAGATCTATGATTTGTATAGGTGGTTGTTGATGAGTATCTAATCTCTGCTCAGAAATAAATCCCTCTCTTGCAAAGGCCTTATCAAAGTGCCAACATCTAGCTTCGACAAAATAACATAGCTTTAAAGAGTTTGGTAGAACAATAGAAGATGAATTAGGTAACCAAGTATCCTCCTTGAATACTTAATCGTCTAACAAGAGCAGATGCATACTAGATAATCTCTATAACCCATATAAATATGTTTAAATGATGGCATAAGACAATAATTTAATGATGCAGAGGAACTAATTTAAACACACTGTTCAATTAGATAGTCTCAATGTAGATCATAATTTTGTAGTGGGTTGCAAGGGAGGTTGATACTCAAACCTATTATTTCCCTAACTTATATATTACCTCAAACATATGAAGAAATATATTATTAAATCACTAAAAAATACATACATGAGAAACAAATTATGTTATAAAACTAAAGCCAAAAACCTTCAATAAAAAACTCTACAATAGAAGTCTTTACAAAAATGGAAAGGTTTTGGTGTCAAAATTCAACCTCTTTTACCTTTAAAATCTTACAATATATAAAACATTACACCCAACTCACTATGTATAGCTTCTTAGAATAAAAGTCTAAACAATTCACTAAAAATAAAAGTAGTCTCTAAATAATTGTAGGTAATATGGCGCTGATTGAAATTCTTGTGCCTCCAAATCTAGGAATTGGGTCATTGATTGTAGATTGATTTCCTTTATTCTTAAAACTGGTTGCTCATTTTTTGTTTCAAATCTACCTTAATATTCTTCATGTTGACCTTTTTCCTTAGAATCTGGATGTTGTTGAAGCTTCTCCCTAAAACTATGTTATCTTCCCTTTAATCCTGGTCAATTCTACCATTAGTTCTCTGATTGTATTAAACTATATCTTCCATCTATTTGAAATGTAATTTTCAAAACCTTCACCTTTCACGTTGGCATTTTTGAGGAAATTTTTAAAAGAAAAGTTATCATGCTCTGGATATAATTATGTAAAATTTCCCAAGCATACACTCAACTTGATTAGGAGGCAACATATTTTTAACAAACCAACATAATTTATGGGCCTCTCTAACACTTGCAAAAATTTCCACTCTTTAATTTTAAAAAATAATTATTGTTTGTGGTTTTGAAAAGCCATGTTCTCAATAGAAAACCATGTCTTGTTCTAACATGTAACACTGTTCTTTTCTTCATGAATTTCATAAATCAAATCCTGAAATATTTCCTTAGATAATATTTTCTTTGTAAGACAATCCATGGTTTTGAAAACCATGTCTTTAATAATTCTCCATTGTACTATTTATTTGTTTATGAATTTCATAAACGAAATTTACAACAATTTACCCAAACCATACTTTTCCCACTTTTGGGATACTTATGAATAAATGAAACTTCATAAATAATTCTCATTTACTAGTTTGCTTCCCATGGTTTTGAAAACCATGTTTCCACCCATGTCTCGTAAATTATAAAAATATATTTTCTATCCTCCCTTTTCTACTCTTGTAAAAACTTTGGATAAGGAATTATCTAAATTTCATGTTCATGTGCATTTTCCTCTTGTTGGGTTGTGTTATATTCTTTCCACATAGTTAACAGGGGGTTTGAGGGGTACCCATAACCCCACTTTATGGGGTCCGGGGCAGCGCCTCGGAAAATTTTGGTTTTGGACCCTATGTTAGGTGGCCGGACCCACCTATGGTTTTGTGCATGATTTTCCGCACAATGTTTTTTGGACGCGATGGTTTTTCGGTCCATGGTTTTGGACAGATGGTTTTTAGTCCATGGTTTTGGACGCGATGGTTTTCGGTCCATGGTAATTGGATGCTTCGGCCATGTATAAATATGTAATTGTACATTGAAAGGAACAATAATGAAAGACCAAGCTGGAGTCTGGATTTCGGATCCAGTGGAATCTCTGTGTGATATGTGTTTTATGTGTTATGCTCTCTCATTTTTATTTTTCCTCTGATTTAGAATTCGTATGCAGGTAATTTCTGTACGGGGTTTTAAAACCTACACTTTGGTATCGGAGCTATTTTTGGATTCAAGGGGACGCCTTTGTTGCTAAGGGGTTTCGCTCAAGGCCTGTGGTAAGACCCTGTTCAGTGGAGATCTACGAGATCGATCCTAGTGGTGAAAGAAGATGGTGAGCAGCGGAAAGATAGAGAATTGAGAATGTTCAATGGCAGAGTTTTTTTGAGTTGTGGAAAACTCAAGATGGAGGATCTGTTGGTGGATAAAGATCAGTGGATCGCGGTAGATCCGTGTACTAAACCAACAGGAGTGACCGATGAAGAATGGAAGAAGTTGGATTGGTAGGCAAAGAGCACAATACGATTGTGTGTCTGAGATTCAGTATTGCTAAATGTATCAGGGGAAGCTATGGCAAAGGCTTTGTGGGACAAGTTAGGGACTTTGTACCAATCTAAGTCTCTGGTGACTAAACTGTTCCTGCGGAAAAAGCTGTATAACCTAAGGATGAAACATGGAGACTCGGTGACAGAGCATCTGAATGCATTTAATACTATGGTAAGTCAGTTATGACCTGTTGATATTATAATTTTAGATGAAGATAAGTGCATTAGTTTGTTGTGTTCTCTACCAGATTCGTGGGATAGCCTGGTTATTGCAATAGGTAGCAATGCAACTGCTTTGCAGTTTGATGAAATAGTCTCAGCCTTGCTGACGGAGGAGATGAGACGGAAAAATATGGACAACCAGAATTGTGATGCCTTGTCTGTACGAGGACGGTCCCAGAACAGAAACAAAAATAAGTCATCGAGTGGGAGATCTAAATCTAGAGGGAGATCAAAATCTCCAGGAAAACCTAAAAAGGTGGTGTGCTGGAAATACGGAAAGGAAGGGCACTTCAGAAGGGAGTGTACATCTAAAGCTCCTGATAAAGGAAAAGGATCTGATGATGCTCCTTCTGCAGAGGCGAAAACCACCTCAGATGAAGGTGGGGATGTGTACTTGGCTTCTTCAAGTACAGATGTAGATCATGAGGCATGGTTGATTGACTTAGGTGCATCCTTTCACTTCCCTCCCCATAGAGAGTGCTTCTACGAGTATGAGAAATACGATGGTGGTGATGTATTCTTAGGAGATGATAGGAAGGATAGAATCATTATTCACGGAAAAGTAAAGTTGAAGTTGCAAGGTGGAAGGGTTAGAACCCTTCCGAGTGTTCTGCATATTCCTGCGTTGGCCATAAATTTGATTTCTGTAAGCAGGTTGGATGATGCAAGTGTAAAGGCAGTGTTCAAGAAGGATACTTGCAAGATGGTTCAAGGAGCACTGGTATTGATGTGGGGAGTTCGGATTGGAACTCTGTACAAGATGCAAGGTAGCACTGTTGTTGACGGGTAAAATAGTTCTATGGTTCCTAAAAATGGAGCAAAAAATCTAGTGGTCACTGGAGAGAAGACCATGTTGTGGCATCAAAGGCTTGGACATATTGGAGAGAAGGGCCTTCGAAAACTTCATGGTAAAGGTATGGTAGAAGGTATGAGTAATAGCTCTCTGGATTTTGATTTCTGTGAAAATTGTGTATATGGGAAGCAGAATCGGGTGAGTTTCCCCTCTGGTGGTAAGAGGACGAAACAGATATTAGGGCTTGTGCACAGTGATGTGTTTGGACCTGTGAAAGTTCCATCACTGGGTAAGTCTGTGTACTATGTATCATTTATAGATGACTTCTCAAGGAATACATGGATATATTTCCTTAAGACGAAATCTGAAGTCTTTGACAGGTTTAAAGAATTTAAGGCTCTGGTGGAAAATCAGACAGAGAAGAAGATAAAGGTACTGAGGATAGATAATGGTGGAGAATTCTGCAGCAAGGAATTTGAAGATATTTGTAAGAAGTGTGGTATAGCACGGTAGAAGACTACTCCATATACACCTCAGCAAAATGGAGTCGCAGAAAGAATGAACAAGACGTTGATGGAAAGGGCAAGAAGCATGCTCAGTGGTGCCGGGTTAGGACAGGAATTCTGGGCAGAGGCGGTGGATACTGCATGTTACTTTGTCAACAGGTCACCTTCATCAGCGTTGGAGGATAAGACTCCACAAGAAGTATGGACTGGTAAGAAACCCTCTCTTTCACATCTGAGGGTATATGGATGTGATGCATATGTACATGTTCCAAAGGAGAAACGAACCAAGTTGGATAGTAAATCTAAAAAGTGCATCTTTATTGGGTATAAGGATGGTTTAAAGGGTTATAAGCTTTGGAACCCAGTCACACGGAAGGTTGTGTACAGTCGAGATGTGGTTTTTAGAGAGGTGAAAGATGTTATCAAACATGAAGTCCAACCAAAGGAACCTGTGAAGATAGAGTTTGAACTAAAGGAGGAAGAATCAGACTCTGTAGCATAGGAGGAATCAGAAGATGAAGAGCCACAAACTCCAACTGTGAGAAGATCAGTTCGAGTAAGAAGGCAACCAGAAAGGTATAGTCCATCTGCTTTCTGTTAAAATTTTGTTTTGTCTGTTACTGATGATGATCCCAGAACTGTGAAGGAAGCAGTGGATTCAAAGGATGAAAAACTCTGGAAAGAGGCCAAGGTTGTTGAAATGGCATCTTTGTACAAAAATGAGGCTTGGGATCTGGTGGAGTTGCCAGCTGGAAGGAAACCCATTGGCAGAAAATGGGTGTTCAAGAAGAAGACAAATGCAGAAGGGAAGGTGGAGAAATACAAATCTCGGTTGGTAGCAAAAGGTTATTCCCAGGTGCCGGGAATTGATTTTGGTGATATTTCTTCTCCTGTTGCCAAGGTAACTTCTATTAGATTACTTTTATCTATTACTGCTGCTTTTGATTTTGAGATAGAACAGATGGATGTGAAGACAACATTTCTTACCGGGGATTTGGAAGAGGAAATCTACATGAAGCAACCTGAAGGCTTTGCAGTGAAGGGTAAGAAAGAACTGGTATGCAAGTTAAAGAAGTCTCTGTATGGGTTAAAACAGTCACCAA
>APFE031220671.1:2174-16442 GCA_000404065.3 Pinus taeda | reverse complement strand
ACTCATCCTAGAGGAACAAGTGGTATAAAGGGTAGCAACTGGTTCCGGCAATGGTGGAACTGCTCAAAACATGTAATGGTCAAGAGGCTGGCTAATAAAACCACTCTTAACTACGGTCCCTCAGGAAAGGAAAACAAGCAAGTGAAAGCATATGATCAGCCAAAGAGATGGTGGTGATGGGATGAAAACAACCAAGGCTCATCTAACAGAATTTAGTAGATAGGCGGCAATCACAAGATGTGAATTAGGTATGTTTACACAAGCTTGAACCATGGAGAACTCTTCTTGGATTCGGTTTCATGTTTACACAAGCTTGAAATGAAAAACTATGCTTGTTATAATTTCGCATGCCTCGATCATAATGATGCAAAATGAGGTACATGCCCCCCAAGCTTCATTGCATTCAACAAAGTGGATGGAATGAAGGTTCACTTTCGAGATCTTGGAAAGACTCAACTTGTATTTTACGAGATCTTAATCAAAAGACTCGATTTGGAAAGGGAGTTGTTTCATTTTTTAATGAGGTTGACACAGAATCAAGACCTATCCTCATAACCCTTGTTTCATTTTTTAACGAGCTTGACACAAGACAAGGAACTGTGCTCCAGGATCCGTGGTTCATTTTTTAACGAGGTTGACACAGGAAAAAACTATCCTCGGACCAAACCCAGTTTCATTTTTTAAGGAGCTTGACATATAAAGGCAAACTATGCTCCGACCAAACCCAGTTTCATTTTTTAAGGAGCTTGACATAGGAAAGCGAACTATGCTCCGACTAGACGTAGTTTCATTGTTTAAGGAGCTTGACATAGGAAAGCGAACTATGCTCTGAACGAACTTCATCATGATGGACAAGAAGTCGTAGCTTCCAAGAGTGCCACTCTCGGTGGAAGGATCACATCTTGGAAGTTAAGACCCAATGCCCCCAGGACACTATGCACGATAGCGGCATCACTAGATATAGGCACGGGATAAGTAGCCACGTAGTTGACCTGTGGTAGGGCAGATGCAACTGGTGGATAAAAACTAGGAGGGGAGGACAACCACGCATGAGGCACTAGGGGACTAACGAACGATAATTGATCTATAGTCATGATCCTTCTGTCATGTGCAAAGCAAACCACACAGAAAAGTGAAGAGACAAGGGCCCCCATGGCATAAACATAGTCACGACCAAGGAGAAGAGTGAAATCTAAAGCACCTTGGGTAACCAGTACGTCTATATAGACAGTTTTTCCTCCCAAAGTAATAGGGAACTCCGAAAGGATCCCTAATGGTTGACTGGTTCCTCTGTCAAACGCCAACAGATTCTGTGAGACCGGCACAAGCTGTGGGGAGCCCAAAGCTTGATAAGTAGTGGAAGGCATGAGACTAACAGATGCACCCTCATCCAAGATAGTGCCAGGTATTGCCTTATCAAAGGCATGTACGGTAATCTAGAAAGGCACATGGGATGGAAGGCGGAAGGCGGTCAAATGACACCAGTCGAAGGAAACGACTGAACTACTTGGTGGGGGAATCGTATGATTGCCCCCCTGCTCTAAAGGAACCAAAGAGGGACCCTCTTGACCAACGGGGATAGGAAGGTTACTTTCAGACTCAGGAGACTCTGACGAGACGAGAAGAACATGAGCCTGACACTCTTTTGAAACAAAGTGATCGACGGGTGGTGAACCCGAGTCGACACTCTTTTCGACCAATGGTTGGTCCCGAACAGGCTTATCACAGCCCGGTTCGGTAAGAGGGGGATGGACAGCAGAAGGATTTAAAGCAATGCCTTTCTCCACAGGGAGAGGATCTGAAGAGAGCCTTTGATCACCAACAAGAAGTTGAGGTGAAGAAGTTGTAAGACTTTCCAAGACAGAAGAAGCTTTATCCATGAGTGGACAAAGGTGAAGGAGATGGTTGCCTTCACATAGCCTACAAGGGAATCGAATCTTCCCTTTCTTCTTGCCATAGACAATTGATAGGGTAACATCACCATGAGCTCCAAAGGGTGATGAGGGGTAGGCCAAATCGTGAGACCATACTTCTAAGACCTTAGGAAGGCCAGGACAATCATGGAGAAGATGGTCTCCCTTGCACAATTTACAAGGCAACTTAACCTTCCACGGAGGACAGAAGGAGTTCAGACCTAAGTTGTATTCAGGGTAGTTGTTGCACTTTTAGCCTCTTGCTAATGAGACTTCTTCTTCTTCTTAGCCACCTGGTTACTCGAATCAGACTTTCACCAGGCAAAGTAGAAGATGAGAACATAGAAACAGGCGAAGAAGGGGAGAGGTCCACCTTGGAATCAACATGATGTTGTTCGGGTGGAGGAACCGATTGACCAGTAGTTGAGAAATTAGGGACTGTAGAGGTTGAGAACAACCAAATAGGCAACCCAACAGTTAACACAGGAAGGGACAATGTTGCCATGTAAGGAGCACAAACATTCCCAAAAGGAGGAAAATGACCAAGATTCCCTTCAGAGGGGATTCCTAGGTTGGTGAACTCTGGAAAAGTTGCCATCAGAACTGAAAATCACACATGGAGCTGAAAAAGAACCAAGACACACAATCAAATGGCCAACAAACAGAATCTAACAGGGTGTGTGATCGTGGGCGAATAAATTTTAAGACACAAGGACATAACTTGACCTTTTCATCTTTAAAGAGTCGAGAAAAGGACAGAAGATGACTCTAGTCACCTTCAAATGTTTAATGAGCCTGAAGTGACAAGTGCTCAAATGAGCCTTTTCTTTTAAGGAGTCCGAAAAGGAGCAAAAATGACTACTCTAGAGAACTAGGCAAAGGTTTACCAGACAATCCGTAAAACTGCATATACACCTTAGCAATCGTATGAAAACCAAGGACTTTCCGTACGACAGTCAATCTTCTTGAATGCTGTGTTTGGTGCATTACGGGTCGTAAGGCGACAGACATGGATTCCTGTGGATAAAGGATGATAACCTAGTGGGGTCTCCCCATATACTTGACAGTACGTGGGAGCACAAGTCCATACTAGACCACAATTGAATCACAAAAGGAGGAATAACCCAACCTTGAGTGGAAACAAAAGTGACTAGGTTTAACGACGCTGGAGCACATCTCTAGCCTAGACCTCTAAAAAGTGTGCATTATCTTCCAATGCGTTGTTAGATTTATTCAGTTCATTTTAAAGTTGATCTTGTATTAGGTTTCGGTTTTCAGGCCTTACCGTATGTAATATCTCAAAATTCCCTAAATGCAAACTATATGCCAAAATATGTCATTTCATTCGATGAATGCTAGTTACGAGAGGGTTTGAGAGCTTTCACACAAACGAAATGATCACACAACAACAAAGAACTTTCCTAATGCAGCTAATGGAAATTAACAAACTTTTCTTCAAGATCATTAATCACTAATCAAAACGAAAAGCTTCTAATTCTCATTAACTAATACAAAGCAAAAGAGATTTTTCCTTTTTGTTGATGGAAAAATGCACTAAACAACTTTGAGAAATGACAATGAACAAATTCTATTCAATACAAACACATTCAGTTCGCTAAATCACGAAGCAAACCTCCAAAAAATGAGAAAAATCCCAAAGATACCAATGAGCCGTGTAATCTAGGCTCAAAGTGAGACGAAGCGGAATTCAAGTGAAGACGAAGCAAGTCACCCAAATAACGCAACAAAATGATTTACAACCACCAAACAAGTGCAAGGGAGTAATCAAAGAGTCGACTAGACCACTAGAAGATCAAAACACCTGAGGAAGGCTCGACACACAAGGCCACTAGATGCCCTAGGGCTAGAAATGTGAAATCGATGGAAAAAAGCAAACACCCAAAGGGTAACGATCAAAGCCAGTCAAATCACACTCAAACACTCTCAAGTAGTCTAAGGAAGGTACCCAGAACAAAAACCAAGCTCAGAGGGCTCACAGACAAGCAAACTTCAAAAGTTCCCAGGCCTAGTGCGACTGTCAGGCTGCAACTAGCGCCTTTCAGGGATTGGCGCGTGTTGTCAATGAGCAACTAGCGCCAACTGGCGTGACTGTAACACAATAAAAGAGCGCCAGCCGAGTTTGCTATGGAAAAATAGAAAACAAACGAGCCAAAGCTAAGTCAATAGTACCCAGGTACACCAAGGGGCAAGAAGCAATACAAAGACTCAACCCAGAAGGCTAACCAAGCAGGAGAAACCAAGAAACAAGGCAAGTTCCAAGCCATTCAATTTGTAAACCAAACTGGAGATGGACTGAAGTGGCATTGATCTACTTTGCTAATGTAGAGCAATAGTGTTTTGAAGGCTATCTGGCCATATTTCAAGCTCCGTCTAAAGTTTACAAATCAAACAAGAAGACAAAACAAGCGACAAGACAAAAAGCCAACTCCCCAATGGAGTCGCCAAATTGTTGTGGAGGTAAATCCCCTCTGCAGACAGAGGCGATCCCTACTAGCCCAAATGGGGTCTAGAAATAATCAAACAATGCTAACACACAGGTTCCTAATTGCAAATTAAAGACCAATGATGAGGGCCTACCTGGATTCCAACGCTAGTACTTGTAGAAGAGTCGTCGCTCCCGTTCCTTTGCTTCAGTTGCTCACAATCCCCATCATCCTCGTGAACGGACACCTGCACATGCAAAGAATGACACAAATACAAGCATAAAATCCAATAGATGCAACTATATATCAGTTTGAAAGGATATAACTCAATCATCATTACAAAATACAATAAGAGTGGAACCATAATGATAGTCGTCTATTATTGATAAACAAAGAAGAATACAACCATAGTTCTCACGTCAAATCCTCCTTTGGCTGGGTGATCAAACAACACATGTCTTGCAAAGCTTGTTGGGAATGGGAACAAGCCTCTCTCTCCTTGGTTATTTGGACAAGAATCTCCTTACTTAGATTTGGCCTTATGGGAATGAAGAAGGCTTTTACTGCATGAAGCTCTTAACAACTTGACAATTCTCAACCTCTGGAACTTTGGAACTAGAACTTGGAACTAGCTTGTCAAAGACAAAAGGACAAGCTTTTATAGATAGAGGGGAAGGAGTTAGGATCATCCACAATATTCATGGGATTGGGTTTATCACTAAGAAGCTTCCATGAGATGTGGAGAACTACTTCCCTCCTATGGATATTCGAAGCCAAACTAAACCAACTCAATATAGATTCAGTTCATGAGTGGGTTAGGAAGAACCTTCGTAATGTTTGTTTGTTAAAAACTTTACCCAACTGGGCTAGCGCGAGTGCAACTCTGAGACAGAGTGCCAGCTAGCGCGCCCTCTTTGGGGGATTTCCCCTATTGGCATGAGTGATACACAGTGAAACCGCGCCAATGGAAAAAGGGCTATTTTTATGGGTATTTTGTAGAAGTTGTCTTCAGGGCATATGAAGTTCATGTCTAGGGGAATACAATGCAAGTGTTTCCAGGTCATGTCACTTCTCACAGGTCCCGGAACAAGTCCTCCAAGGTGCGGGAGAAGGGGTAACAGGGACGGTGACAAATTACTGTGTAACAGTCAGTATTCTCCGTCTATCCATTAGATCTACAAACTAATGAGCATTTGCAGTCTAAAGCCTTGTGTTATTGGGGGTGTTCATGCATGTCTTGAGTAAAAACATAGTTGAAATGGTTATCTGGTTTGATACAAACCATCTTTCATTTCAATAGTTCAAACAACAATATTGAAGATTATATGTTACTAGGCATCTCCGAGCTGCAACCTAGGAGAGTTTCCTAGAGTGATAACATTAAATGGCGTCGTTTCTGGGGAGAGGAGATTAAAGCTTAGCTTCCCTGGGAGAATGACACAGTTCCAGATTTTGATGATAGACAAAGTCTGGGCACATTTCTGGTTGTAATCATCTATCTAGCAACTCCACTAGATGAAGACCAACCTTTGGCAACTCCACATAGTAGTTCTGGCTCAGTTTGTGAGGTATATTCGAAGAAATCCTCAGAAATCACCATTTGTCCCAGTGCTTGACCCTGAAAAGATCGTTAAGCAAAATAAAACATGACAGAAAGGAGCATTAGGATCAGGTAAGCCTAAAAAATCCCATGTATCTCTGCTAGTGCAGAAATGCCTTCAAAGATTCATAGAGCTCCTTATTCAATAAGTCCCCTATATAGTCCATCAGTGCCCTCTTGCTTTGTTGATCATTTCTCAGCCTTCTATCATCCAAACAACCAGTATCATTCCACCTGCCTCAGTCATGGCAGGCCAGCAATCTCCCACAAAGATAGAAAGAATTATTGCTGCTAGGTATGGACCCTTGGTCTTGCCTATTCCTTTAAATGCCATGCCTACAGGAGATTATCAAAAATATATGCCTAAGTTTACTGGTATAGAGGGAGTATCAACTGAAGAACATCTAGTCCTTTTATAGCTATGCTGATAATATAGATATCAATGAAGATGATGTGTGGATGAGGGTTTTTGTCCAAAGCTTAGATGGAGAAGCTAGAAAATGGTTCAGAGAATTAACCCCTAGGTCTATAGTGGACATTGAGGCCTTAGATGGTGTGTTCCTAAAGCACTGGGGGGATAAGAAAGATCTTCTCTACTATCATACTGAATTTGGGAACTTGCAGAGGGAGAATGGTGAGCTTTTGTCTGATTTCAACATCAGATTCAACCATATGTATAGCAAAATACCAGCTGAAGTCAAACCTACCCCTACTTCTGCTATGCTCACTTATGCCAATGCCTTCGATTCTCAGTTCTTCCTGTTGTTAAGAGAAAGAAGATGTACTTCTTTGGCTGATATGCAAGATGCAGCCCTGGAAGTAGAATCAAACATCATAGCTGCAGAGAGGCTCAGAGGTGATGCTTATAGGAGAAGATAGGGAGGAGAGCTCTCATAATCCTCAGATCTTAAGATCGATAAAATGGCTAAGATGAGAGTTATTAGCCTCTGAAGTTTCCAAATTAAAGGTTGAGCAGTATTCTGAGGAAGCATGAGCTCCTAGTACCTTTTCTCTTCCGAAGCCAAATCTACATAGAGAAGCACAGGAGCAGTTGCACATTTTGCAGAGAAGCAAAGATACTAATGAAGACCAAAGGGTGAAGACCCTTTTTCAGAATATATTCATGGAAGAAGATCAGTTCAAAGAGGAGGATGAGGTTCATGGTATCGAAGATAAGGGTACTACCCCTTTTTTAACATGAGCTACTTTTGAAAGGACATTACCCAGAGGCACTGCTCATGAGTTTGTTGTACCTGCAGAACAACAAGCTTATCAGCAGAAGCAACCAGCAGCAGGTCTTACCATCCTCAAAGAATCTAAGCCTAAAGCCAACCCATCTTCTAATGACTATGCAGATCTGCAAATTGACCAGCTTGTTGTTATCCCCAACCCAGTGATTAAAAGGGGTGAACTCAGTTGCCCATAATCTTATGCTTCTCTATCTGTCCAAGTGACAAGCCCTCATAATTTCCCATTAGGCACTGAGGCAGACCAAAATTCAATGCCCAAGGCTGATATGGATAATATCTATCTTGATATCCCAGAGCCTACCCAGTTGGCCTCCACACAGCTTGAAGGGGCAGTTTTTCAGATCACATAGGATGAGGATGCACAGATTTGGGACACCTACTTCGATGTGGACTATTCTAAGAAAGATGCAGGAGAAAATGAAGTCTTTGTGTCCCCCGCACAAGAATACATTGGTTCATCATTCATATTAATTGTGCAGACCATAGAAGACACCATCAAGTATGCAGCAGCCATTGTTATTCAGTAGGCATACAAAGGCTTCCATGAAGAACATCCAAGGATGAGAGCATACGAAGAGGGGGTGAATACAAACCTTCTCTACCTGATAAGGTCAAATGCCCTAAACTCTTTTAGGTAGAGGATCAAATCAACCCAATTTTGTAGATCTTTGATGAACAGACTGATAGGCCGGCTGAGAGGAGGAGAAAGAGTTTTGATGGTCTAGCAGATGACCAGTTTTTGAAGATTTATGTTGTTTAAGGTTTCGAGCCTTAATGATTGTAAGCATGTTCTTTTACAGGTTTTAGCGTAGACTTAATAAGACTCCATGCCCAATGGAATACTAGGTAAAGTTTTTAAGCTTGTTTTGTATGAAGGCATTGGTCTGCAGTTCTTGAGACCTCACAGGGAGGATCTCATCCCCAGAAGGAGCCAGTGTTAGCTCTGCTATACAACGAGGATTTTCTATGGTTAGAGATAGGCTTGGTCTACTTGGTTGTGCTTAAAAGGGTTCAAGGCATACCCAGGGGCCACTTCATTTAACCAACAACCACATCCTATTACAAGAGGAGAGCCCTTGGAAGGGCAGAAATACACTATCGGGAGGTAAAAACACTCCAAAACCATGAAAAAATCAGAATTGCGTGCTTAACAGTCCAAATGCATGACAACCATTTGATTAGGCCGATCAATGGTCTAGATCTAATCGATGGATCACATCGACAGATCTAATCGGCACAGGCAGGTAGTAGCAATCAGCACAAACCATGGGGCAATGGTGATGGCGATCGAGGATTAAATGAGGAACGTTGATTGCATACGCAGATCAACAGCCCAAATCACATCGGCGCTATCATAGAAGAGGACTTACAGAGCGGCACAGGTCACTGCCGATCACCGATCACTGATGATTGGATTGGCGGTTGCATCGACAAGAAGCACATGTTCTGTGATATATGAGGCCTGGGGAATGTGTGATCAACGATTGCGATCGGATCGCATCGCTATATCGCATCGACGGAAAACAAAAGGGCGGGGTTTTAACATATGCATATGGTGTGACCCGATAGCTTGACCCGAAAGGGTTTCAGAGTCAAAATGTAGATTTTTTCAGTTTTGCCAGCACCCAACTTTTAATGTATTTTGTTGTTCAAACGGAATATGAAGGAACACATAGTAGCGCCGATAGTAATGAAGCCCAGACCCGAAAGGGTCTAGGAAGTGAAACCTATAATATTTGAAGTCTAGAGGGGGGCCATTTGCAATATATTTCCAATGTTTTTCGTGGATTTCCAAATAGAAGGAAATACATAGGCCCGAATATCCTTTCCATTATCTAACGAAGGATGGAAGATAGGGATATAGGCCAGAAGGGAAATAGAAAGAGACACATCATGCTCAACATAGCCACAACAACAGAATCAATCATAGGATAGATAGTGCAATCCATCCCAACAAACGGAATGATTGTGGGGCATCTGGCATGAGAGAGCTCCCTGCCAACGCAGCCTAAAATATTTGAATATGATTAGTCTTCTGTTAGAAGAAGAAACCACCGAGCCATGCTTGCCGATAGAGGGAATCAAATAGTTAGGGAACGGATCAGGAAGATTAAGACTCCGAGCCTTCCAGAGAGCTCAGGAGCATTGTAAAAAGAGCTATAAATAGCTGAAAATTAAATGTAACAAGTGTTCAACTTCTGGAGACTAATGAGACTTTGATATTGAAGCTCCTCATCTTCATTCATTAGTAATACAAGCTCCTTTTGTTGTTATATGTTCAATGTCCATTTTCTCTTCTGTTCTAAGCCTGCACTTGAATAGGTTGTTCATGTTTCTCTATGTTTAAGGCTAGATAACTATCATCTTATCTCTTCTTTGATATATTAGATTTGCAAGCTTCTTTGCTACCTGTAGCTAGCCATTTATATGTGTTATTATATATGCATTTTCCGGTATAGTCAGTAAGTTCATTTGTTTCCTATAGCTAGCCATTCATATGTGTTCATGTATGTAATCTGTTGGAATTGTCAGTATTCTCCATCTATCGATTAAATCTACAAACTATTGAGCATTTGCATTCTAAAGCCTTGTGTTATTAGGGGTGTTCATGCATGTCTTGAGTAAAAACATAGTTGAAATGGTTATCTGGCTTGATCCAAACCATCTGTCATTTCAATAGCTCAAAGAACAATATTGAAGATTATATGTTACCAGGCATCTCCGAGCTGCAACCTAGGAGAGTTTCCTGGAGTGCTAACAGTTCCAACCCAAAACCATAAGGAAATTAAGCACTAGCTAGACAAACAATGGGAAGAAACCCACAACACTATGGCTATCTAGGAAATTGAAAGCAAATTCTAAACCCCACTGTTAATCCAAGGAAATCTCCATGCCAATGACAACACATAACTACAAACTCACATCCATATACCATGCATCTATAAATTAGCAAGGAAATCCCACATGCAACTTATTACCTACAAGGTAATCCATCTGTAGTTGTTGATCCAACCATTTCCTTGTGCTTCCCTTCTTTCCTTTGCCTTCTTTCTCCAAATCCAAGTGAATTCCAAGGTGCTCCAAGAATGCTCCAAAATTTCTCTAAGTGTGTAAGGGTATTAGAGAATAAATGAGGTAGCCAACACTAAATTGACAAAGTCTCAAAACTGACAAAAGTTGTGAACTGATCCTCATAAGCCTTTTTTATCATTGAGCCCTCTATTTTCTTCATTTTACTTCATTTTTACTCTATTTTCCTTAGCATGCAAACATATGTCTCTCCACCTTCCTTTTCTCCTATTTTCTTTTCTTTTCATAAATAAATGTCAATTAGTGCCTCTTAGCATATGCCAATGCTTTTTCTAATTTGCATAACCATTATTAATCACAATCGATGCCTACTAAAGTGTTTTTCCCAACATTCATCTTGATATAGGTGTCCCACAACCTTGTCCTTATTGTATTTACATGGAAAATCAACCGGGGGTTGTTACAAACCCCTCCCCCTTAGGGGAACACTGTCCTTGTTGTTCTGTGACACTTATGACCCACAAACCACTGATAAAGAAACCATACTACCCATGGATCTCTATAACATGGCTCGATGCAGTATTTATAATGAAATCTTGTTGAAAAACAAAACCAACATATTTCTTATTAGAGCTTTATAACCCATCTCTTTATGGTATTGTAACACCCCCTCCTTTTAGGTCCATGTAAGAAACCAACCAGACGAGAAAAAATGTGATGAGATAGGTTACTATAAGGGATTCAATCTCCTTGGTGACCTTAAGGAAATGGAATCGTCGGAATATCACACACAGTAATCCAACATCATCAACAGAACACTCAGGAGAGAAGTTAGCCACTCAGACAACCTATCCCTGGGTCCTATTGTTATTCTGGATCTCTTAGGCCATAGTCACGGTCATGCTATGAGAAAGGGAGCGACCAACAACATAAATTCTCTTTCATAGGCCTCTATGCTAGCAACTGTGGACTATTCTTAGCAGACTTGTGTCAGCAACCTCAAGATGTGAGCCACTTTTCTAGCCCAAACTCCTGGCCTCTGCCCAGAACTTGCTACAACCTTCAGAATCCATCAATGACATGATAACAATGTTGATAAATAAAAAATCAACCTCAGGACTAGGCCTAAGTAGCCCTAATTGGAACTAACATTTTTTCAAACACTTGGCATCAATGCAACCTACAAGTCTAGGATAAAAGATAGATCATAAATGACTGAAAGAACTTATGAAACATAACCAAAAGGATCACCTCATTCTCCATTTGAATATTAGGCCTTGCATCCATCCATTTAACAATTACATGTAAATACATGAAATAACTATGACATGAACCAATTACATAACCATGCTTATAACTAGAATTAAACCATATAAATATCATAGATATGAAAACCATTAAATCCATATATAAACAACTACAAAAGTAAGAGAACTTATCTTTTATTAATCATTTGCAAATTTGAACAGGTTTGGGACTTCCATGCACTAGGTGGCAATAGTCATGGTTGAACCAAATCTCTCTTTCAACTAGTCACCCCCATGCCATATTCCAAGCATGAATGTGGGATCTCATTGAACAACCAATCCAAGAACAACCAAGGGAATCCAGAGGTTAAACCACCTCCACCCTCACCACACCATGATGACACCAAAGCTGATGTTCCGATAAAAACAAAATCGAACTTGGAATTCCATCTAGAATCCACCACTATTCTTGAGGAATTTGTCATCTCCTTGTCTCTCAGGCTTTACCACAATCCAAACAGATCAATACTCCCTAAACCGAGACCAGTGCCTCAGGATTTACTGCAATCCAAATCTGGATCATTAGGCCCTAAATTGAGACTTCTCCCTTAGGCTTTACCATTCCAAAATTGATCAAGGGATTCCTAGGCCTTTGGGAATGGAACTTGTGACCACCTCCACCCCGGATTCCAAAATCCATCCAGAAAACCGAAGCTCAGAACCGAAATAAACATCCCAACACCATGGCATCTGAAAAAGGAAAGGCTAGGCTAAAAACCATTGTCATAGCCTAGAAAAATCATGCCACTGATAACAAGAGAGCCATATGCCAACATGCAAATCCATTCATGTCCAAACCAACTAGGAAATCACACATGCAAAAGGTTACATGCAAGTATTCCTACTGAAGCTACCTGATCCTACTTTTCCTCCCTTGATCCTTTCTTTCCTTTCATTTCCCTTCCTTTATTTTGCTTCTTTGATCCTTAGTTTCCTTTTGTTTCCTTTCTTTTTCTTCCTTGCTCCAAAGCTAGAGTGCTCCAAGAAAACTCTATGTGACGAAGAGTGAGAGAGAGAGAGAGAGAGAGAATAATGAGAGAGATCCACACATGAAATGACAAAAGGTCACCAATTGATCTTCAAAATCCTTTTTATTAATGAGGCCTCTATTTTCTTCATTTTCCATTATTTTCCTTCATTTTCCTCCTTACATGCAACTTGTGACCGTTTACCTTCCTTTTCTCCTAATTTCCTTTATTTTCATAAATAAATGTGCCAAAAATTCCTTTTTCCTTTGAATGCCTTTGCCAATTTTCCTTATCCAAAATAGACATCCAGTGATGCCCACTAGGATATCTCTGGCCAACATTTAGCTTGGAATAAGTGTCCCTTAACTATGGTCTTATTTTTCCTTTATTAACTTTTATTACATGGAATTTTCACTAGGGATGTTAAAGAATCCTCCCCCTTTGGGAACACCATCCTAGGTATTAAACCACATAAAGACGTCAACAAAACCACTAAAAAGAAAACTTGCTTCCTATGATGCTTTATAACTTAGCATGTTACAATATTTACAATGAAACACTTTCTCAAAAGAAAAACATCCTGACAATATAACAACCATAATAATATGACAGCCATATTGCTTATTGGAGATTTATATCTTAGCTCATGATGGTATTTACATCCATATACATATACATGTTACCGAAACATCTAAAAAACATATGCCAAACATATACCAACATCAAACCAAAACTACTTTGCCTCAACTGACAAATAATGAAGGATATAGGTCACACATGTGATCTGCCTTCTCCCATGTAGTTTCTTTAGGCCCAAAGTTATTCCATTGCACTTTAACCTCATCTATGGATCTATTCTTGAGCATGAGATGCTTCTACTACAATATGCACTGAGGCTCCAACTGGAACTGTCTTTCTTGCTCCACCTGCAATATAGACTAATCAATCACATGATCAACATCCTTTATATACTTCTTAAGCAATGAAATATGGAAAACATCGCGGACTTTCATTGTTGGAGGCAGTGCAAGTTGATATGGCATTGGTCTAATCCTCTCAAGGATCTTGAAAGGCCCGCAATACTGTGGTGTCAACTTGGCAAATTAACCAATCCTCAAAGAGAGTTTCTTGGGCTTGATGTGCAAATACACATGCTCAACAACCTCTAACTCCTTAAATACCTTGTGTTGATCCACATAACTCTTTTGTCTAGCTCATGTTGCCTGTTACACAGTAAAATGTCGTTGTCACCTTGTCAGTCTCCCTACTGTGTCATAAAGTCACATTCACCTTGCCTGTGCTCTCTAAAATGGCTAAAAACCCTCTTTGCCTAAGTTAATTGAATCATCGCGTCTGTTTATTAAATAACCGCGCTGATTGGTGGAGGATAATGTAACTGCTGTGCTGCCAGCGCAGAAGCACACATGTTTTCCGCGCTGGTCCAATTTCACGAACAGCGCGCCCTCCACTTGTATCACTGTGCACTGACCAGACCTCTTCTATAATCGATTTGCGATGCCAGTGTGCCAGCCCAGTTTTTCACCCGCGCTGATCCTGTTTAGGCAAGTTTGTTCTAACAGCCAACCTTCCAGATGACTCCAGACTTGGCTGTTAGCATTGTTGAGGTCGCCATCCTTTCTCTGGCATGTCTTTCGACTGATCATCCACTTATCTTGGAGGAAAGCTCATCCTTTACCTATTCATGGAGACTCCTTCTCCTTTATAAGCCTCCTCTATTTCCCATGAGCAGCTAGTT
>APFE031220669.1:0-26251 GCA_000404065.3 Pinus taeda | reverse complement strand
ATGGGGTTAGTACAGGGAGCTATAAGGATAGACGGTGACAGCCAAAGTGCAATTTTATTGGCAAAGAAACCTGCATATCGTTCAAAGACAAAGCACATTGATGTTCAGTATCACTTTGTGAGGGATATGATAGAAGACAAAAAGGTGTTGCTGGTAAAGGTGGACACTTTGAAGAATACTGCAGATGCATTGACAAAATCTGTTAGCTCTGAGAATTTCTCTTGGTGTAGAGAAACAATGGGTGTTTCAGGGCTGGAAAAATGACTAAGCTCTCCTGTGGCCCCCTGTGGAAAGAAAACAACAAGTGGGAGATTGTTGGGTTGTGTTATATTCTTTCAACATAGTTAACAGGGGGTTTGAGGGGTACCCGTAACCCCACTTTATGGGGTCCAGGGCAGCGCCACGGAAAATTTTGGTTTTAGACCCTATGTTAGGTTGGGTGGACCCACCTATGGTTTTGTGCATGTTTTTCGCACATGTTTTTTTGGACGCGATGGTTTTCGGTCCATGGTATTGGATCAATGGTTTTTTGGTCCGTGGTATTGGACGTGATGGTTTTTCGGTCCATGGTATTGGATGCTTCGGCATGTATAAATATGTATTGTAACATTGAAAGGAACATAATGAAAAAATCAAGCTGGTAGTCTCGGTTTTGAGATCGAGTTGGAAATCTCTGTGTATATGTGTTTTATGTGTTATGCTCTCGCATTTTTATTTTTCTTGTGATTTAGAATTCGTATGCAGGTAATTTCTGTACGGGGTTAAAACCTACAATTGACACTCAAGGATAAACTTCGAAGTATCAAGATGTAGAAGAATGACACTATTCCATAGTTTATGAGCAGGTTCACATAATGTCGTGATGAAATTAGTGGGGTTGGTGTTAATGTTCCAGAAGATGAATCAGTGAGCCTATCCCTTTTAGGCCTTCCCAAGAGCTGGCATTGTTAATTTTTCATAGGGCTATATTGTTCTTTGCTTTGATAATTTCATTTTTTCATTAACACATTAAGTTCACCCCATAACATCATAACCTTATTTAGATTTAGATCATTATTAATCATCATATGCAACTATGTAGAAAGAACAATATCATCATCATCAATGCATCGAAACATAAAGGAACAATAGAAGAAAAGCTCACACATGGAGATACCAGGATTGGTCGGAGACCAGGCAAAACCCACTATAGGGAAAACCCTTGCAAATTCTTCTTCTTAGATTGTCATCAAATAATCCAGCAAAAGAGAATATAATGATCCATATCTTCATCTATGCAACTAACAAGCAAAACAACTACAACATCCATGAAATGAACCCAACAATGCATATGCTCAAAACTTTGATTATGAAGATTGTAATGAATTGTCATCGTTTCCATTCAACTGTTGAACCTTGTGGTCACTGAGCGAAATCTTTGGAAGGCTGAAATTTGATCTTTTAGATCCCAGTCACATTGAGGAGGTGTTATGTGAGTGACTATAGATGTCCTAATCGCTTCCTTAAGCCTGACATGTGAGCGACTGGGGTTAGATCTGGATTATGGAAACCTTAAACCCCAGTCACATGGATGGAGACTTGTCTGTGTGACTAGAAGGCTCCAATCTCATAGATGAGATTTTGTGCATGTAACGACAGTCGAATTATTCATGTTTTGTGCTTGTGACTGGGGCCTTAAACTCTAAATCAAATATGCAAGCTTTGGACCCTGCAATTTCACCTCAGAGCAAACCCGATCCTCCGCGGACGAGCCTCAGACCTGTGTGAGCCAAAAGAAAGATAAAAGGGTCTCTCAGCATTGTGTCCAAATGAGGTAGAGGGAACTTGAATTTATAGCCTTTCAAGGTGGTCCACTTTGATTTAAGACCGACCTTTACGAATGTGCACATGTGGGCTTTTCTTATAAGTATACTTTCCCTTATCCGATTTGAGTGATCATTATGTTGATTTTGGTCCTCTTGAAAAGAGGAAAATAATGTATCTCTATCAGGTGAGTTGGCCAAAGTGGAATTTGACTGTAATGGCATATTTTAACACTCCCTTTCAACTATGGAGAATTCCACTTGTATCATGTCATGTGTATCCTTTCATAAAATCATATCTAATCTTAAGTATCTCATCATCTCGTATCATCATTGATCATCTCAGTTCGTCTCTTGCTCATTCCTTCTTATCTCTCGATTATCCCTGCTCATATGCTAAATATTCTTGAATCTAGAAGAAGAATTTGTCATCAGAGGGGAGCCTAAGCTACCACCCTCTATTCATCAGGCTACTACCCAAAATCTCTATTAGCGGGTTACTATCCAAAATCTTTGCCAGCAGGCCACTACCCGAAATCTCTGTTAGCAGGTTACTACTGAGAAATATCGGCAGGGAGTCAAATCTACGACCTGCATCATCATCAGATAGCACATCATCTGGGAGCACATCTCAATCTCGAATCGCATCAGGGAGGTCAATCTAAACTTGAAATCTCATGGGGGAGCTATTAATATGACCCCATAGTGAGCAATAGGTGATAGGGGAGCTACTATTCAACCCATCCTATTACCTATTGATCTTCCCAACAATAACCCTCAAGGGTCATGTGGTAGAACAACTGCATCATAATCTGAGCTTAGACAAGATACCCAACTTACCAAGAGGTAAGGATCACATGCCTCCAAGCCTTCTCAACCCGTTGGCCAGACAGGGAGGGACAATCGCAACAAGCCCTGCTTGTGGGTATGATGCCAACTAGGGTATACTCTACACAGAACAAGATAGGGTGTGCTACTACTCCAAACCTATGGGTAATAGATAGGGGTGATACCCTATTGTCTAGAGTTCCCTCAACCCCAAGAGCCCTCTATCTCAATTCCACACCCTTGGAGCTTAGAGAGGGGAGGAAGAGTTGGCTCAGTGTTCAAAATCAATTCCGCTCTCTGTAGACTAGAAACATATCATTGTGCTTATATTTGGTAATCATCATGTCTTAATACCATTTGTCTCTTGTTCATACAGGACATCAAATCAAATATCATATTAGAACATAAATAATCATATATATCACAAAAAGGATACCATATTTTTCCTCCCTCTCAAGGAGGTGTTAATCACAATTCTGAGCTTGTATCCCACATCAGCATTGTCTCAATATATGAACGTATCTCATTCCCATCTATATGAGGGATTCTATGCCAATCGGTTCCCAGTTTTTGTTAATATCCATGTCATATCCAGATCCTGCTCAAACGACTCTCTGAGGAGCTTCTTCATCCTACCACATGGCTAGTCATGCTAGTAATATCGTACTCAACCTCGGTCATGCTGTGGACCTCTCATACAATATATCATGACAGATCTCATACGAAGGCAGCATCCAAATGTGCTCATCTCATCAATAATGATCCTAATCATCATCAATACACCCAAGTAGTCACATATCACAGGAGGATCGTCCCATGCAAGTAATTTTAAAGATGTTAGGCAACAAATCAATGTGAATGAAGAGGCTTGATCATGAATCGTCTCAGGTTCTATGCTCATTTTGTATATAGATGGATGTTCAAAACGAAACATCAATGCTTCAATCAACTATAAGTTTCCAAGTCAAGTTCAACAATGTCACTTCACAACTTCTTGAAATTCAATCAGAGTGTCCAAGAAATTGCATTTCCACTTTCCAATACTTATTCAATAGCTTCGCAATATATATTTTATTTTCCCAACTTCAGAAATCGATTCATCATGCCATGATTCAGTATTTCAAGCTTCAAAATCCATCTCCCTTTTACTTAGATCATCAGAGGATCATTTTCTGTCAAGAGTATACCATTAGTATATAAAACCAAATTCAAAATAAAAGTCATACCTTGGGACACTTATGAAGTAAAGGTTTGGGTCAACACATCTTCTTGGATTCACCAGATAAATATCAACACAGACATATCTAGATCAGGGCACTTGCTTCATACAATGCTCTCTGCAAATATAACACTTTACCAAAGTAATGTGCTTAGCCTTACACAAATATATGTTGTGAGATCAAAATTAATATCAAACTCATTAAGATTGTTGTAACAAATTATTTAGATCAGGTGACAGGTAGAGCTCTCATCAAGTCATCACTCTATCTATTATCATGCCAACAAGTTGTCATAAGCAACATCAATCCAAATTTCATCAAGTCATTGTCATGATCATAATATAATTCACTAGATGCAAATGCATACATCAAGAATAAGTTATGCAGATTCCATCCATTCATTGTCAAATTACTTCCACTGAATCACAAATGTCAATTATTTAACCAATGTGCTAAGAACGAGGAGGCGAATACAAAACCATTATTAAATACCAATATTAGTCATTGGAAGTTCATATATCATACTCATCAAGGCAAATCATCAGTCGTCAAACCAAATCATTAGTCATCAGGTCAAATCCGAATTTTTTTATCATAGAGAGATATATAGTCTAAAACATATCTCAACATCAAGTCAAAGTTCTAAGTCATTATCAAGCATCATGTCAAAACTCCAAACACTACTCATCTATATCAATCAGCCAAATCATGTCAAACTCTTTTAGCACAAACCTTAAACATACTGACATATTTGTATGCATCTCCCATCACTTGCAAACACAAGTTCAGTATATATAGTCATATTATAGCAAACATTCAAACTTTCCTCACGGGTCTTCCTAATGTCTGCTCCACGTCTGTAGGACTAATATCCTTCAGTTGAACATCTGATTTCATGCACAAAACTTCATTTTTGTTTCCAACAGGCATAGTCGCACCCATAGGTCTTCCTGCAAGTGGTTGGGAGACTACAGTCTCACCCTTGACCTTACTTTCATGCAGCTAAAAGGCTACAATCGCACCTATGAACCTGATTCTTTGCGATTGAGATAATGGAAAAAAATTCTCTTCTTAGATCAGAACTTTGCTATAGATCAACAATGTCATATATTTTTCTATTCATGCCCATAAATCATACTTCAACAATAAACAATATACATATAATGTAAATGAAAATAGGAGAAGAGATATTATGGAGAGATTCTCCTTCTGAATGGGAATCCACTTTAGTCATCTTCATTCATGCCATCAACCTCTTTATAATACTATCATACATAAGCATACCTATTAGATCATAAAGTCAGACACATTAATTATGGTCATATATGTTAGCATTAGCTACTTCACCATTACATCATGACATCTATCTTCCATCGAGGGTTAGTGTCAAATAGCTAATAGGAGCATACTTCAAGATTCATGATCGCAACATTACTTTGTCACGTAACTCATCCATCAAGTCAGGGCATTCAATTTTACCATATGCCGTAATTACTAAGAACATCAAAGCATAACCATGGTCAACAAAAAGATCCTGAATATCAATCTTATTGTTACACTTCTGTCATCGTGGTTTACATGCTTTTCATAAACAATATCAATAGTACCATTTTTACCATCTACTAGAATCAAGGTGCTAGCCTTTTATGGAATCAAAATATCCAAAAAATGATAGATGATAAAGTATACAATATATCAAAGATCAATATCAAGTAGCCTCATAGAATCAAGAAGTTCATTATGTAAGATACTTGTTCAACATCAAGTGCACCATTTCATCATAAGAATTATGAATTCAAATCACTTTCATATGCATGCGCGAACCATTTGAGAAGGAGACATACTCATCATACCTTAGGACTTTCCTTGCCATAACATTGACACAATATACCATGCATACCTTGTAGTATTCAAATACTTGTGCATCATTTTATTTGACATCGGCAACATGTAGCACTTAGTGATCTTTTCATTAGGTGCCTCCTTAAAATATCCAACTCTAGCTTTTCTTTCTTGCATCTCAAATGATCCTCAAGAAGGATCCTCTTATTACATCTCATCAAGGAGGTTAGAAACATCCAAATACTCAAATATACAAAATCAAAACAATAATCAAATCTATCAGTATAAACAAAAGTAAAGACATAAAGGAGCATCATAAATCAAGAGATACTTATCTTCAATGAGAGGTGATCCTCTCCCTCTTGAACCAACCTTCAAGAGCCATCACTATCCATATAACAATGCCGCCTTCAATATTTCAACCAAATTTAACAAGCATTCCTACTAGAGACTATCCCATATAGGGCTTCATCAAATCTGTCACAAGTTCTTGAGCATCTTCACATTGACCATCATAGATTTCATATCTCGTGTTCTTTCCATTAACCAGGGTTTCTCTCAAATTTCTAACCTCATAATATCCATCAAACCCTAATACGCAAATTGCCCAAGGTTATCTTCAAACCATATAATTATTTTAGGTCTCCTACATCTTCTCTTGCTTCCATTAAAGGTGTCTCCATGGGGGCGATCTCCATGACTTTTCTTCAACCCAACTCTGATACCATGTTAATTTTTCATAGGGCTTCAGGGTGCGCTCATGCGGTCAAGAGAGAGGATGAGGCTTCGAGATTCCCAAGTGTGTTGTGCACTCAAGGGAGATAAGGAGGGTGCATGTAACAAAGATGAAGGCTGAAGAGGGAGGCTTTAGGGCTTCGGGGTGCACTTATGTGCTCAAGAAGGCAAAGGAGGGTGGATGATGCATTGTCAAAGGACGAAGGGTGAAGATTCAAGGATTTAGAGTGTGGTCATGTGCTCAAAGGTCAAGGAGGGTGAAAGGCTCATTGCTGAACATTGAAGGGCTGAGCTTTGAGTCTTCGTGATGTGCTTATGTGCTCAAGGAGGTCAAACTCCTTCAAGACAAAGGAGTGCACTCAATGAAAGACTTGGTTTCTTCAAGGACACAGTTTGGAACAAGGAAGGGGAAGATGGTTAAGGAGTGTGCTATGCACTCTTGGAAGGTGCAGGGCACACTTCTTGACAACAAAGTATTCTCGATCAAGGCTTAAGAGTGCGATCATGCACTCCTTGCCTTAATGGGTTCATTTTGCAACTAAAATTCGTCTAAGTCTAGAAGATTAGACAAGGGGTGAAAACAATGAGTTTAGACACAAAATCATGTGTGACACATACCAAATCATCAAGAGAACTTAGACAATCTTGAATAATGATGAATAAACATTTAAATGCCACTTTACATACATTCCCCTAGTACAATAGATGAAGTGTGTGCATCTGCAACCAAAATGTGTCATTTTACAATGAAAAAGGTGTTACGACCATGAAATGCAGTAGAGTTGCTCTAATTAATGCAATGACACATTGTAGGTTTTAACCCCATACAGAAATTACCTGCATACGAATTCTCAAACATAGAAAATAAACAATGCGAGAACATAACACATAAAACACATATACACAGATATTTTTCCCTGGATCCAAAAACCGGGACTACCAGCTTGATTTTTCACTATATTCCTTTCAATGTTATAATGCATATTTATACATACTGAAGCATCCAATAACATGGACTGAAAACGATCGCGTCCAATACCATGGACTGAAAACCATCATGTCCAAAAACATGTGCGAAAATCATGCACAAAACCATAGGTGGGTCCGCCCATCCTAACATAGGGTCCAAAACCAAAATTTTTCGAGGCGCTGCCCCACACCCCGTAAAGTGTGGTTATGGGTACACCTCAAACCCCTTATGACCCCTCCCCCCCTACATAATCGGCGCAATGAAGGGGGGCTTCATCCCCCCTCTAACCCCCTGGTTAACTACGTGGGCTAGTCATGGAAAGAATATAACACAACCCAACATTCTCCCACTTGTTGTTTTCTTTCCACAGGGGGCCACAAGAGAGCTTAGTCATTTTTCCAGCCCTGAAACACCCATTGTCTCTCTACACCAAGAGAACTTATCAGAGCTCATAGATTTTGTCAGTGCATCTGCAATATTCTTCAAAGTGTCCACCTTTACTAGCAACACGTTTTTGTCTTCTATCATATCCCTCACAAAGTGATACTGAACATCAATGTGCTTTTTATTTGAATGATATGTGGGGTTATTTGCCAAGAAAATTGCACTTTGGTTGTCATAGTCTATCCTTATAGCTCCCTGTGCTAACCCCATACTTGAACTCAATCTTTGCAACCAAACTGCTTCCTTGCTTGCATGAGTGGCTGCCATGTATTCTGCTTCTATAGTTGATAGTGCCACTACAGATTGTTTCTTACTCATCCAACTGACTGCACCTCCAAATAGGTTAAACACATACCCACTTGTAGATCTTTTCTGATCCAGATCTCTAGCCCAGTCTGCATCAACAAAGCCACGAATATCCAACACTCTGTCCGATCCCGGTCTTCCTTGGTAGCACAAACCATAATCACTAGTGCCACACAAATACCTAAAAACCCGCTTCACTGTTGTCCAGTACTCCTTCTCTGGTTTTGACATAAACCTGCTCAGTACTCCCACTGCATGTGCAATGTATGGTCTAGTACAAACCATTGCATACATCAGGCTACCGACTACACTTGCATATGGAACACGAAACATATCATCTTCCTCTTCTTGTGTCTTGTGACACTGTTCAACAGATAACTTTACACATATAGGAATAGGAACCTTCACCGGTTTACTATCCTGCATATTAAACCTCTGCAGTATTGTCTCGACATACTTCCTCTGGTTTAACCAAAGCTTCCTCTTTGCCCGATCTCTTTTAATTTCCATGCCCAAAATATAGTTTACAGCACCGAGATCTTTCAGGTCGAATTTGGAGGACAATTGGGTCTTCAAATCCTGGATAATTTCTTTGTCATTTCCAACCAGCAACATATCATCCACATACAAGACCAGATAAATAACACGGTCACCAATTTAATTTAAAATACACACAGTGATCTGCTTTGCTTCTTGTGAAGCCAAGTCCCTGTATAAATGTATCAAATTTCTGATACCACATCCTTGGTGATTGTTTTAACCCATACAAAGACTCTTTAACTTGCATACTAGTTCTTTCTTAACCTTCACCGCAAAGCCTTCAAGTTGCTTCATGTAGATTCCTCTTCCAAATCCCCGTGAAGAAATGTTGTCTTCACATCCATCTGTTCTACCTCAAAATCAAAAGCAGCAGCAACAGATAAAAGTAATCTAATAGAAGTTACCTTGGGAACAGGAGAAAAAATATCACCAAAATCAATTCCCGGCACCTGGGAATAACCTTTTGCTACCAACCGAGCTTTGTATTTCTCCACCTTCCCTTCTGCATTTGTCTTCTTCTTGAACACCCATTGCTGCCAATGGGTTTCCTTCCAGCCGGCAACTCCACCAGATCCCAAGCCTCATTTTTGTGCAAAGATGCCATTTCATCAACCATGGCCTCTTTCCAGAGTTTTCCATCCTCTGAATCCACTGCTTCCTTCACATTTCTGCGATCATCATCAGTAAACAGACAAAGAAAAGTTTGAACAGAAAGCAGATGGACTATACCTTCTGGTTGCCTTCTTTCTCGAGCTGATCTTCTCACAGCCGGAGTTTGTGGCTCTTCATCTTCTGATTCCTCCTCTGCTACAGAGTCTGATTCTTCCTCCTTTAGTTCAAACTCTATCTTCACAAGTTCCTTTGGTTGGACTTCATGTTTGATAACATCTTTCACCTCTCTAACCACCACATCTCGACTATACACAACCTTCCGTGTGACTGGGTTCCAAAGCTTATAACCTTTTAAACCATCCTTATACCCATTAAAGATGCACTTTTCAGATTTACTATCCAACTTGGTTCGTTTCTCCTTTGGAACATGTACATATGCATCACATCCAAATACCCTCAGATGTGAAAGAGAGGTTTTCTTACCAATCCATACTTCTTGTGGAGTCTTATCCTCCAATGTCAATGAAGGTGACTTGTTGACCAAGTAACATGCGGTATCCACCGCCTTTGCCCATAATTCCTGTCCTAACGCGGCACCACTGAGCATGCTTCTTGCCCTTTCCATCAACTTCTTGTTCATTCTTTCCGCAACTCCATTTTACTGAGGTGTATATGGAGTAGTCTTCTACCGTGCTATACCACACCTACAAAATTTTTCAAATTCCTTATTGCAAAACTCTCCACCGTTATCTGTCCTCAGCACCTTTATCTTCTTCTCTATCTGGTTTTCCACCAGAGCCTTAAATTCTTTAAACCTATCAAAGACTTCAGATTTCTTCTTTAGGAAATATATCCATGTATTCCTAGAGAGGTCATCTATAAATGATACATAGTACACAGACTTACCCAGTGATGGAACCTTCATAGGTCCAAACACATCACTGTGCAAAAGCTTTAATATCTGTTTTGCCCTCTTACCACCAGAGGGGAAACTCACACGATTTTGCTTCCCGTATACACAATTTTCACAGAAATCAAAATCCAGAGAGCTATTACTCATACCTTCTACCATACCTTTACCATGAAGTATTTGAAGGCCCTTCTCTCCAATATGTCCAAGCCTTTGATGCCACAACATGGACTTCTCTCCAGAGACGACTAGATTTTCAGCTCCACTTTCAGGAACCATAGAACTGTTGCACCCATCAACAACAGTGCTACCTTGCAGCTTGTACAAAGTTCCAATTCAAACTTCCCGCATCAATACCAGTGCTCCCTGAACCATCTTGCAGGTATCTTTCTCAAACACTGTCTTTACACCTGCATCATTCAACTTGCTTACAGAAATCAGATTTCTGGCCAATGCAGGAATATGCGGAACACCCGGAAGTGTTCTAACCCTTCCACCTTGCAACTTCAACTTTACTTTTCCGCAACCAACAATTTTAGCCTTTTGATTTAGAAGCCGGAGAACCCACAGTATTAACCATTTCTTTAATCAACGTTTCCAATCCTTATCGGGATCCATATCATCCCCCAAGAAGACATCACCACCATCGTATTTCTCATACTCGCAGAACCACTTTCTATGGGGAATGAAGTGAAAGGGTGCACCTGAGTCAATCAACCATGCCTCATGATCTACATTGGTACTTGAAGAAGCCAAGTACACATCCCCACCTTCATCTGAGGTTGTTTTTGCCTCTGCAGAAGGAGCATCATCAGATCCCTTTCCTTTATCAGGAGCTTTAGATTTACAGTCCCTTTTGAAGTGCCCTTCCTTTCACATTTCCAGCACACCACCTTTACAGGTTTTTCTGGAGATTTAGATCTCCCTCTAAATTTAGATCTCCCACTCGATGACTTATTTTTGTTTATGTTTTGGGACCGTCCTCGTATAGACAAAGCATCACCATTCTCTCCATATTTTTCCGTCTCATCTCCTCCGTCAGCAAGGCTGAGACTATTTCATCAAACTGCAAGGCAGTTGCATTGCTACCTATTGCAATAACCAGACTATCACACGAATCTGGTAGAGAACACAACAAACTGATGCACTTATCTTCATCTGAAATTTTAATATCAACATATGCTGACTGACTGACCATAGTATTAAATGCGCTCAGATGCTCTGTCTTTGAGTGTCCATATTTCATCCTCAGGTTATACAACTTTTTCCGCAAGAATAGTTTATTCACCAGAGACTTAGATTGGTACAAAGTCCCTAACTTGTCCCACAAAGCCTTCGCCATAGCTTCCCCTTATACATTCAATAATATTGAATCTGAGACACACAATCGTATTGTGCTTTTTGCCTTGCGATCCAACTTCTTCCATTCTTCATTGGACACTCCTGTTGGTTTAGTACCCAGATCTACCATGATCCACTGATCTTTATCTACCAACAGATCCTCCATCTTGAGTTTCCACAACTCAAAACTCTGACCATTAAATTTCTCGATCTCTATCTTTCCACTGCTCGCCATCTTCTTTTACCACCAGAATCAATCTCGCAGATCTCCCACTGAACAGGGTCTACCACAGGCCTGAGTGAAACCCCTTAGCAATAAAGGCATCCCCTTGAAGCCAAAACAACTCTGATACCAAATGTAGGTTTTAACCCAGTACAGAAATTACGTGCATACGAATTCTAAAATACAGAAAATAAATAATACGAGAGCATAACACATAAAACACATATACACAGAGATTTTCCCCTAGATCTCAAAACCGGAACTACCAGCTTGATTTTTCATTATATTCCTTTCAATGTTATAATACATATTTGTACATGCCGAAGCATCCAATGCCATGGACCGAAAACCATCGCGTCCAAAAACACGTGCGAAAATCATGCACAAAACCATAGGTGGGTCCGCCCATCCTAACATAGGGTCCAAAACCAAAATTTTCAAGTGGGGTTACGGGTATGCCTCAAACCCCCTGTGACCCTTCCCCCCCGCTACACAATCGGCGTAATAAAGGGGGGCTCCGCCCTCCCCAACCCCCCGGTTAACTACGTGGGCTAGTTGTGGAAATAATATAACACAACCCGACGCACATGAGAACAATAATTAACACTTGAAACATATAAAATGACCCAAAACAACACTTAACGACCAAGGCGACACTAGATACGATAGTGAAGTAGGCTCCAAAATTTGAATGTAGTGAATTTTTTGGAGGGTGTTGTGGTAGCGATAACACTTGGCGACACATTCCGTAGGCTTTAGCTTCTATGTTTAGGAATAGATTTTCAGTTAAAGGGTCAACCCTTTAGGAACCATTGATTCACCAATCATATTGCCTTGACTCCCTAATTTTAACCCAGTTATACACTTAGTACCTCACTTTTTCCCACTTGGTTGAACACACAAAGATACACCGTATCCCAATTGTTTCAAATTATCTACGAAAGGGTAATGTGCACGACGAGTTTATGGTATTAAGAGTATGAGTTTTCATATTTGGTGTTGCTTCTCTACTACCAAAGCTAGGCAATACACAATTAGAGTCACTTCATGAGCACAAATGTTTCTTTGCTACCAGCAGGCCTCAACAGTACGCCAACAAATTTGCTTGCTTCACCTCAATGCGCAAGAAGCTTTCTCTTCTTCTACCCTTATTTATTTATTTAATAGGATTATGCATAGACACTTATTATTTTCAACGGGCAGAAGAGGGATCTCAACTTATTGAGAGCAGAGGGTGTTTCCCCTTTAGAGAAGTATTTTAGAACCTCTAATATTGGTTTGCTCGCTTTAGATTTCGCCTTATCCTTTCTACTATATTGGACAAGTGTTAACACAACAACAAATTTATACTAAGTTGAGTAGTTTAGATACTAGCATATGCACAAATATAATAGGTTTCCTCAAGGTTTTCCTTTTGGATGCATCATATTTTCCATCCAGAATTAGCTTAACCTATAAAATTTTCCCATACAAAGAAGGCGAACAAACAGATGGCCAAGCATTGTGGTTGTCACATTTTCTCTTTTATTCCATCACAAGGTTCTTTTGAGCCATGCACTTTTACATAAGTTCTTATTTTTGTTCAATGACCAAGACACAAAACAAGGTACGACATTACTAACATAACACACATATGATTGACACATAGGAAAAAGAAAATAAAAAGAACGAACCATACATGAAGCACAACTTGTATCTTCTATTGAAAATAATGCTTCAAATCTTGACCATTTATGGGAAGGGGTTCAATCCTCCCGTCTAGGGATTTCAGCTTGAAGGTATTATGAGCAAGATTCCCTTCAATGGTAAAAGTGCCAATCCACAAAGGTTATAACTTTGTGTGTTTGCCTTTCTCTTCGTGGGATTTCTCCCACTTCAGTACTAGGTCACCCACATCAAAACTCTTAGCCTCTATAGATTTCTTATTTAACCAATGCTTAAAATGGTTTTGATGAACAACAAATCTCTCTTTTGCTTTGATCCTTTCTTCCACGAGTTTGAGTAAAGTATCTATCCTGCTCTGAACCAGAAGGCAAGGTCTACCTTGGGACTCTCAGGAGAGTTGCAAGGTTAGGTGATACAGGTTCATGGGCAAGAGAACTTCTTTACCATAAACCAGAAAGTATGAAGAGGTCTTAAGGGAAGGTTTATGAGTTAGACGATCAACCCATAATGCTTTTTTCAAAGTGTTGTGCTAATTCCTTTGCTCAGAGAAGATGGTTTTCTTGATTATGCAGATACATTTTTTATTTGTCCATTCACCCAAACCATTTCCTTGTAGGTAATAGTTATATGCATGCTTTAATACAATCCCATTTTCTATTGTGAATCCATAAAGTTTCAATGACGAAAAATAAGTCGCATTATCAAAGACAAGTGATGTTGGAATGCTAAACCTAGTTATAATATTATGTTGTAAAAAGTGGATGACTTCCTGGTAAGTTACTTGTCTTAAGGGAAATTCTTCTGACCACATAGTGAAATAATCCGTAGTTGTCAAAATATATTGGTGTTTCTTTGGTGAGTGTGGGAAGATTTGTTTGATAACATCTAGGCCCCATTGTTGGAAAGGTTCCTTGAATGCCATTGATAGTAGTGGGACGACTGACCTTTGATCACAACCGACGCATCTCTGACAGGTTGGGCACTTGCAGACATAAGAGTGAACATCTTTGAATAGAGTGGACTAGTGATAACCAACCCCCATGTATGCATTGTTGTGTCTCCCATATAGTGACCACTTTTCGGTCCATCATGCAAATCTCTAAGCACCTTCTTTGTGTCGTGTGGCTCAAGGCATCTTAGCAAGACACTGTGGTGGTGCTTTATGTAAATCACTCCATGAACAAGATGGTAGGATAGAGATTTAAAGTGAATTTCCCTTGTTTATTCGATAAATGCATATGCAAGGTGTCATGCTCTAGAAATTGTCATATATCGGAATACCATGGCACTGTAGACGTGGATTGGGGAACATGGTCTATATTGTACATCTCTATTTCCTGCTCCCAACCTAAAAGATCTTGCTCGGGAGCATCTATTGTTTTGGCTACTAACTGATAGAGGAAATGACCCTTTATGGTATGGATTGATTTAAACTCTAGATCATATTATTGTAAGCAGGTCATCCAATTTTCTTCTTCTCACGGAACTCCTGTTGTATAAAGAGTGTTCTCACCGCTGAATGAGGTATAAAAATGATTGTGTGAGCTTTTAAAAGACAGGGTCTAAAATATTTGACTTCCTTGTATACAACATATTCTTATTTTTCAATGGTAGGATAATTTATTTCAGACCCCTATAAGCAAAAACTCATAAAGGAGACAGTTCATTCATTTCCTTTAGTATCCTTTTGAGTCAATATCAACACAATAGATGAATCCGAAGCAAATGTATAAAGCAAGAAACCTTTGCCAAAGTCAGGATTGAATAATACGGGTGCATCAACAATAACCTGTTTAATTTGATCGAAAGCATCCTTCTCCCATTTGTCCCATTTATAAGTTGCACCTTTCTTGATAATCTCCTGTAAAGGCGTAATTATCCGAGGATAATCAAAGATGAATGTTTGGTGTAAATTAATATTCCCTAAGAAAGACTGCGTAGCCTTCTTATTTACCGGGAACAAGATCTTAGTAATATCTTTGACCCTTTTGCGATCAAATTTAATTCACTCTTTTCAATGATGTGCCCTAAGAGAGTCACTTTTGACACACCAACTATTCTTTAAATCTTGGGATTAATAGAAATACCATACTTACAACATTGCTCAAATACTTGTTTGAGATGACGTACATGATCTGAGATTCTTTTGGAAAACACAGTAATATAATCCAAGTAAAAAAATATGCTCTGACCAATTAGGCCATGAAAAGTGATGTCCATCACTCTTTGAAATGTAGCATTGACATTGATAAGCCCGAATGGCATTCTTTTAAAAGAGAATGTTCCCATTTTGGTCCTAAAGGTGGTTTTCCAACATTCTAGTTCCACCATTAGCACTTGATTCTAACCAAAAAAACCATCTAGTAGGGAGAACATCTCAGACCCATATATTATTTAGAGGATCTATTCCATGAATGGCACTAGATAATTATCTTTATCAAATGCTTGGTTGAGATTGCAGAAGTCTACACAACCTTATCTCACCAGACTTCGTTATGATTGGAACCAAATTCAAAACCCAAGTGGAATTTCTAAATTTGAAAATGATCCGAGCATCCAACAACTTTCTCAATTCCTTTTGGATGAGGGGCTCTAGCGTTGGATGAACTTTCCTTAGATTTTGTTGGAAATGTTCCACCAGTTATTTTATGGGAATGACATGTTGGATAATACAAGAAGCATATGTGTTTAAGTCATAGTATGTCCAAGCAAACACATCACGACACTTTTTGAATAAGAATATGAATGTTTGTCATTATTGTGGAGAACAACATGTACCTAGGTTTAAAAACATTGGATCTTCTTGAGTTCCTAGATTGACTTGTTCAAATGATAACTTCGAGCTTTGAGTATTAGTGTTGGTTGGTCCTCTAAATCGGTAGTGTAGGTCGTATAAATTTTCCAGGGACACCACACCTTTAGGCATAGTGTTGCCTTTCATTACATTAGATACCTCTTGCAAATCTTTGTCGTGCTCATCCTCTTCTATGGCAGAATCCTTGAATACGTCCGCACTAGCCATGAAATGCAGTATTTGTTGGTCGTCATTTAAAACACAAAAATTAGTGACGTTATGAGGCACAAATGGTTTATTTATAATCCGAATAGAGAACAATTCTCAATGATGACATCCTAGTGGCTGCATTTGATAATGCATTTGTTGTAACATTTCTAAGCGTAGGAACATAAATAATATTAAAAGCCTTAAAATAATTAATCAAATGCCATACCTCTTGCTGGTAGTTTTTAAGATTTGGTGAAACAAAGTGGATAGTGTCTCGTACCTCACGAGTGACCACCTTTGAGTCACCAATTACCTTGAGAAACTCTACCTTCAAATCGATTTCTTTCTTGAGTCCAAGTACAAGTGCTTCATATTCGACAATATTATTTGCACACTCAAACTCCAAATGACATGAAAGGATATGCTTCTTATTACACGAATATATAAGTATGCAACCAACTTCAAAGCCATCCCGTATCTCACGAGTGACCACCTTTGATTTACCAATTACCTTGACAAACTCTACTTTCAAATCGATTGCTTTCTTGAGTCCAAGTACAAGTGCTTCATATTCGACAGTGTTATTTGCACACTCAAACTCCAAACGACATGAAAGGATATGCTTCTTATTACACGAATATATAAGTATGCAACCAACTTCAAAGCCATCCTGTGTCTTTGAACCATCAAAGCATAAAGTCCAAATATTATTAGCTACTACACTGCTTCCTATACTATTATGACTATTATTATGTACATCTATATTACAAGATTCATTTGCACCAATTAGAGAACAATGAAGGAACTCCAACTATGTATCTCGTGGGATGGGTGATGGTTGTGCTTGATAACACCAATGATCAGTTTCTAAGAAACAATTTCCAAAGATAAAATTAACAAAGGAAACAAGATCATTGTGGCCCTCAAGTGGTGGCATGGTGTATTTCATGTATGATTCACCTTCCACTCGAATTTGGTTATTCTTTCCCTTGTATGGAAGCCATAAATGTGACCAATCTGTAGCAAAATTCCCTTGTAATTTACTAGACCAATCTTTACTCAGGAGTATGTCGTAGGCTTAAGGGATGTCCACAATTACAATATTTACACATTGATGAACTCAATGATCAAATGATAATTGGATAAGAACATTCCTGAATTCACCAATAGCTTGGACAAGAGATCTATCTAGTTGAATAATTTATGCATCGATTTTGTCCCATTTAGCTTTTGTTTTCTTAGCAATAGATAATGACATTACATTCACAGGTGCACCATAATCGACTAAACAATTATGGACATTGTAGTTAAATTTTTCAAAAGTTAACAAAAATGGAGGGAAAAGAGTGTTAGTGTAGAATGTTGTAACATTAACCTCAAATTCAATGGAGCAAGAAAAATTACCAGAAACCTTTTGAGAAATAGAAGCTTTGTCACCTGGCGAAGGTTGTGAAAAGGTTTGGACGAGAAATTCACGTTGGCCTGCTATCTTCGCGAGCTCATAGATGGAAATATTGGCTCAAGCTATCTTCAAATCGTGAACTATAGTATAATCAATTGTTTCACCTTTAGTAGGCAGTGCCAAAGTGGTTGGATGAGTGACTTTGTTTGACACTTCCAGAGTGATGGACATACTTTTAATATTGGAGGAAATGTTTTTAGAAGCAATGCATTTCCAGACTTACTTTGTGCATTCGAAGCATGAATAACTAGTGGTGAGATCCTTCTTAACAATTGCACTGTCAATTTTTGTCTCGTCACCTCCTGTTCATAAATGGTCCCTTGGATCCTCAAGTTATATAAATCATTTTGTTTTTGAGGGGGGGCTCACTTTGTGGTGGTTATTCAACATTCTTCTTGTCAATGTTAAGAATGCAGTCAAAAGGATTCAGTACATGTCCAATACTGGTACTTTCTCCAGCCGCCATAGGTTCATCTATTTCTTCCATCTGCTCTGATTGCTCCCTTGCTAGTAAGGAATCCATAGTGTGTGAGCCCATAACATTCATGTTGTGGTTCCATTATGGGCATGTCTTTTCTAAATGATATTCTTGGTGGACAGAGCAATAGTTATCCATAACCATACTTACAATATTCAACACAACATTCGAACTGTAGGCAGACTTGGTAAGTTGATTGTTGTTGTTGTTATTATTCCTTCATAACGGAAAATTCTTGGGGGGATTGCTACTAGTGGAAGTCTCTTTACATTCTCTTTAATTCTGAAATCTCATTGGTAAGTGCTTTTACTATCCTGGTCAAGCTTTCAATATACGAGGAATCCTTTTCCTTAGCCTTACTCGAGGAAGGCTTAGAATTCTGGCCAATATCCTTGGAGTCTTTTGATTCGTCATCATCATTAATAAATCCAATAACATTAAAGTCTTTATTCATGGTGATTGCTTCTACAAAGTTTAGTGCCAATGTTTCCTTTGTAGCTCGTTTAATGAATGAGGAAATGTTTGTGGGCAAGGAAACTGTGCAATAATCAATAATAATTGAATCATGAGGTTACATGCCTAGGGTAAACATGTTCAATATATAGTTAAACTTTTTACTAAAATATTTTACTTTCTCCTTTTCCCCCATTTTATTGTTTCTAAGCTCTTTCAATAACATGGCGAGAGTCTTGTCATCAACGAATTTTTCCAAAAATAATTTCTTAAACTCCCTCCAACTGTGGACTAAATTGACAAGTAGACTATGGTACCATGTTGTTTCTCTACCTTCTAATGTAAAAGGAAAAATATCACAATCAACGTCATTGTACCATACTTCCAACATATGTTGATGTATTTAGAAGTCATCAATGTGATCTTCTACCTTTGTATTCTTATTTGGATCAAACTTTGATAACAACTTTTGCCGAAGTCTGGGCATTTTATGAAGGTTATAAGAAAGAGAAAGAAGCCCTTGGACCATCCAATCGAGGTCCTGATCCATCATGTGTTCGTCTCTGGGTTCCTCCTCCTTTTCAGAATATGAGGATCCTTTTTCTTCATCATCTAAACCGTTGTTGAACTCAAAATAAACTCCCAATTGCTCTTCATCGAATAGAACAATGCCTTCCTCATACCCTTTGTTAATGGGTGGAAGTGGATCTTGATGAACCGTATCTTCAGAGGATTCAACTAACTCTTCAAGAGTGGGAAAAACAAAATCTTCCACTGATGCGACTGGTACATTGGTACGAGTTGTTTCTTTCTTCTTAGGATAATGCGGGATATTATGAGTGACAGGGAATAAACCGATAGCTTTTGAAAACCGATGGGTTACAGGCCAAAGTGCCTAGAGTTATTCGTAGGTAACCTCGTATGCCAACTCTGGAATAGGTTGATAAGACCCTCCTACTTCAGGAATAGGAGTTGGAATAGTTCTTGAAATATTATTATCTTATTTAGAAGAAGAATGATTAGGATGTGTAGAGTTACCAACCATAAAAAAATTGGTTTCCCTCTTTCTAGCGCCATAATGTTGACGATGTTGGATACTGCCAACATACATGGGATCTCCCCAATATGAGGTCCCAATTAGAGCTCACACTGTTTGGTGTAGGGGTCCCATCCAGAATATGACCCTGCTACCATTTACTTAAAGATATGCCTTGGCTTTAGCACTTAGCACGAGAGAGAAGCGCACTTATGCTTTTGAATGAGCAAGAAAGTGTGTCTTGTGAATGCTGGATTGCAAATGTATCAAGTTTCTTTCGCTACAGAGGGGAAGTAAAGTGAGCCTCTTAGAGAGAAGTAATAATACTACCCTAATGGAGACACACACACACATGATAAAGGCTCGTCTAACATCAAGTGAAATAGTTCACATAGATGCGACGATTGTTACAAACATTACAACACATTCACAATAAGTTAAGCACCAAAGTCACTGAAATAGTTCAATTAGCGAACATGAATCATAAACATTTAAAGAATAGCCTTAAAAAGTCCACAATCTAGGTATGGAAATGTGTTAGTCGAAAGGCTTCAAGAATTAAGCAAAAGTTACAAGATACATAAGTGTAATGGACATCACTAGCTCCAATATTGGAGTGTTAGAGTTTCTACTTTCTCCCCAAAAGTACTAACCTTGTCTCTCTAATTCCTTGTGGAAGAAGCTAAGGTTAAAAGTCCTTCGCATGAGTAATAAGGATCCTTTTATAACTTGAGGCATGACTTTTCACATCCTCATGACTGTTGACTTTCCAAACCTAATGACCTTTGGATTTCTATAACCTTTGGACTTCCAAACGACTTTTGGAATTACATATGACTCTTGGTATTACATATGACTCTTGGTATTACATATGACTCTTGGTATGACATGTCTTTTAGACTTCCATGGCTCTTTTGTCCATACATGACTCTTGGGCTTCCACTTATTTTTCTTTACAATGATTACATTATTACATCATAACATCCACATGATCATATGCTGAGACATGAAAAGTCACTATCCTTTGATGATTGGAACTAATAGTGACTGATGACATGGACTTTCTTCAATGGGTGACATGGATGCCACTCATGTCTTTATTCTTAATACAACTTCTGATCATTGATGTTTTTACCCTCCAATGGGTCTTTGATCTTACAAAGTCTTCAAGGTGTTTTGATAGTCAAGACTTCAATGTTACCTTTGTTTTCTTAATGCTTCCTTTGTCTACCTTCTTTGCTCGATTTTCTTCATGCATGCTCATCATTATGTTCCTGAAATACCTGTAACTGCAATCACTCATGGAAAGCAACCATAAGCTTTAAAATATCCTAACCTAACATGTTTCATGCAAATTTTCTGTTCATGCCTTAGCAATTCACTTGGAAGGAGAAAGGAGTGATTTTGGGCACAATGACACACTTTGAAACACTAAAGAGCTGGATGGATGAAGCTTCATGGCTTTGGGATGCGCTCATGTACTCAAGAGAGCAATATAATCAAGGGAGGGTGTAGGGTGCATGTCCTAAGGATGAAGGATGAGGTTTCAGGCTTCCCAAGTGCGTTGTGCACTCAAGGGAGACAAGGAGGGCGCATGGCGCAAAGATAAAGGCTAAAGAGAGAGGCTTCAGGGCTTCAGGGTGTGCTCATGTGATCAATAAGGGAAAGGAAGTCACATGGCGCATTATTAAAGGACGAAGGGTGAAGCTTCAGGGCTTTAGAGTGCACTCATGCACTCAAAGGTCAAGTGGGGCACATTGCTAAAGGTTGAAGGGTAGAGCTTTGAGTCTTTGGGGTGCGCTGATGCTCTCAAGGAGGGTGCACTTCTTCGAGTCTAAGGAGTGCGCTCATAGGAAGACTTGGTTTCTTCAAGGGCACAATTTGAAACAAGGAAGGGAAAGATGATTAATAAGTGCGTTATGCACTCTTGGAGGGTACAAGGAACACTTCTGAATAATGAAGAATTCCTGATCAAGGCTTAAGAGTGAGCTCATGTGCTCCTTGCCTTAATGGGTTCATTTTTAAACCAAAATTTGTCTAAGTCTGGAAGATCAGGCAAGGGGTGAACACAATGAGTTTAGACACAAAATCATCTAGGACACATACCAACTCATCAAGAAAACTTAGACAAGCTTGTATAGTGATGAATAGACATAAAAATTCCAATTTACATACATTCCCCAATTACAATAGACGAAGTGTGTGCGATTGCAAACAAAAAGTGTCGTTTTACAACAACAAAGGTGATATGACCATGAAATGCCCTAAATATGTTGTAATCAATGAGGCGACACATGAGAACAATCAAGAACACTTGAAACGTATATAATGACCTAAAACAACACTTGATGACCAAAGTGACACTAGATACATTGGTGAAGTAGGCAACAAAATTTGAATGTAGTGAAATTTTTGGAGGGTGTTGTAGCAGCGACAACAAAAACTTATAAGGAAACAAGGATGAAGAGAATCGATCCTCTTTCTCTTCCTCATTTCCATGGCCTTAATATTGAAGACCCTAACACCTTTCTTCTCAAATTCAAGGTTGCTTGTAAAACTCATGATTATGCGATAGAAGTTAAAAAAGTCAAGCTATTTCCCTCTATATTAATGGAATTAGCCTTGAAATGGTTTATGAGCTTAAAATGAAATAGTATCAAAAGTTGGGAGAAAATGAAGAAAAATTTCATTAAGAAATATAGAGACTTGTAGGAAGATAGTAGAGATTAGATCTTCATAATGGTCAAGAGGAGAACGTGTTTATGGAGGACCATGAAGAAATATTCCAACTTAGCTATAAGTGGGCTCATAGTTACACTTTACATGAAGAATCTTTCAAACTTGTCCTCGTCAAAGGTGTAAGAAAATATATAATAGAGACTTTGAAACTCCTTGCAAAAAGAGATATTTTAGTTGGAATATGTGGACGTAAATCAGGTGTTCAAAAATTAATCCAAAGTTGTGAGTAAGAAGAATACGGGTGGTAAAAGTGCTTGTCATAGTCATAAGAATCCATAGCCATGAGTCTTACCAAATTTGAAATTAGAATCTTGTCAAAGGATATGAAAACTGACATATTACATTCATGGCTATGGAAATGGAAAAAATGTAGATTAATAAGAAGCAAGAAGAGGCTAAATAGTATTGGTTCTTTTTTGATCGAATGTAGAAGGAAACATACTAATAACAAATGCTAACTAAATTTGATGACATTTGTGGGATTTGTGAAGAGGATATTCAAACAAGCAAATGGTCTCATTATCTAGTTTGAAAGTGTAGCAAGGAGTAGAGGAGAAAATGGAGTATTTATGCTTCATTGATAAGAGTGGGAAAAGAACACTAAGAAAATTTCAATGAGGTTAAGATTGAAGCACATGAAATGAAGCTCTAGATGACTTGTGCACTCCATACAAATCTTCTTATCAAAGTACCTTATTCAAAAATATTTAATTTGTCTACAAGAGAAACAATGATTTCGAGCCTACATCATTAAATCTAACATGTTAAAGGAAATAATAACTCAAATGATTACATGTTCCTTATTTTAGGTAATTTGTAAGTCTACCAAAGCAAGTTAAACCTAACATTACATTTTTCAGGCATTACAAATAACCAAAGAAATTTTCAAAGGGATATTGAGCAACAAAGGGCACATGATTTAAAAGCATATAAGGTTAACCATGAACAGGATGTTAAATATCAAGAATCCCAAGCTCAATGAGGCCAAGGCATTACACTACACTCTATATACAAAAATATTCACAAGGATACTGATCTGCCTGTTTTTATATTTATATTTGCATATGACTATCATGGAATTCAAAATTCCTTCTTTCCATGGATGGTTTTGAGGTTTACATTTCAAGGCATACACAAAATAATGAGTTATTGAGTAAGAATACCTTTAGGGAAAGACTCTTATGGTTCTGAACATGGAGTCGAGATAAGGTTCAACAATTAGAAACATACCAACAACCTCATTATCAGGCTCCACATCAAGTTTTCAGTTTAAAGAGCTACGAAGGAATCAAGCTTAGTTAAGGCTAAATTCCTCCATCAAATACACTACACACCACATTTGGGAATTACTTCCGAAAGGAAATAATGTGATAATGTTAGACCCTATGTCTGTATCATTATGATAGCCCATTTATACTTTTTGTGCAAGCATTTATAATTGGCTTTAGAGTCTATAAGATGAACATTTGATCATACAAATCTTCAGATGCTACAAAGATCAAACTCGTACAACGTTGACGTAAATATATACAATAACAAATATCTTTAGTTATGAAGCTACGAAGTGCAATAGAGGATCTATAAAGAAAATAAAGAAAAAATCTTATAGTTGCCTAACAATAATTTATAATGTTCTTTTACATGTTTCGAATAAGATATATCATGCTTAAAGGTGATGATGGAACCAAGAATATATTTTGATTGTAACACCCCAAATTTGATCCCTAGATTAATAATGTATAATTGTATATAATATGAATGGTCGAGAGTCAAGCAATGTAATATGTAAATGTCATATATTGAAAATAATGAAATAAAATACACCATCGATTGCAAAATGGACTTAGATAGAGATATAAGGGGCTATGATTCCACAAGAGAGGGGGCTTAAAAGGGAGTCCAAGGGGGAAATTTGAATGCCCATAATCCTGTGTCATTTTCCTAAATTAATTATCATTTTTCTTAACAGTAATTGATGAATCGGTAAGTTCGGAGGAAAATTTTGGGTAAGATCCAAGATCGAACCACAATGACTTCCACTATTCACTTCAATATCACAATATCAATTTTTCCTACCCCTTCGAGTTTATAGGAATTACTAGTGACAATTTCAACATGTTTAAATTTTTGTCACATAGGATAACATGTCTCTGGAGAATAGGATGCATGTGGAGGGGGAATTAAAACCGCTAGCCACTACTCGAGCTATTGTCTTTTGAATCCTAATTTAATTTTTATTGCCATGTAATCCCCATTTGATCTATCAAACACCAATCATCGAATTCATGTGTGAGGTTGGTAGAAGAGTGATCTCAACCAGTTATTGAGGCATCAGGGTAAGTACATTCATGTAAGAGGTGGACGAGAGAGTCAACCCAGTTAGTTATGACAACATGGGGCTAAGCATAATCATCCTTAGGGAGAGTGAGAATCAAGCAATGCATTCATGGAAGAGGAAATTCTATTTGGGTGCATGGACAATTAAGGAGAAAGAAGTGAAGAAAATAGAGAGTTTTTGTGTTATATGAGGTTGTAGCCATATTATATGTTGAAAACTAGTTTTGGGAGTTGAAGTTTATGCTAAGGGCTAGGTGGGTATGCCAGTGAGGAGTTCTCTTTGAAAACTGCCATGAGCTTATGTAAAGATTGTCTGAAAAGTATTGTAACAACTAGATTTCCTAGAGCTCCTAACTGAGAAATTCCTAGTCATTCTTGTGTTGGAGCCCTAGATGGGATGGAGATGATCTAAGGCATTGTTGGGTAGCGGATCCCCCCACAACAGGGTTTTTGGGCTTAAAGCCCTAGTTTTGGTCAATGTGATGTAAAGACTCTGCAAAATGCGGGCGCGGAGCGCGAGAGTCTAAGATGAGTCATAAGGTTGTCCTCCCTAAAATAATGTAATTTAATGTAAAGTTGTGTCGGCCTACCCATGGTCCATGGACCATGGGATTGTATAAATAGAGCGAGGCTCTAAGTGTAAAGAGAGTTTTCTGGCAAGAAAGTAACAGAAAGATGCGAAGGCATGGTTAGAAGATAGAAGTGGATCTGAAGTGTATTGGGTTGTAGAGTAGGTAGAGGCTCTGCAGCTGAGTGCACAAAGGCCTAGTGGAGTTCGCAGCTGAGTGTGCAGGGCGGAGTCGGGCTTGTATTGAACTGAACTTGAAGAGAGTTATTAATAAAGGTAAGTTTGATTCGGCATGTTGTGCATCTATTTCATGGATCTATATTTTTATGTTATGTGTTAATTGTATTTGTTTACTGATATGCGCACACTCGATAAACATTGTTATGAATGCTTATGTATGAAAACTGTTATGAAACCAGCTCAAGAAAAGATAGAAAAGATAGATCAACGCCTTAGAATTCAGCCTCTTCGAGGGGGCAACCTCCTTTACATTACATAAATGAACAATTCTTGGATGATACAAATGACAAAACCTCCTTTCTATATATAGGAGTCTAAGGAGTCACAATATAACCCAGCCGACCTAACAATAATAATATAAAGCCACAAAAATAACAATAGAGGGATACTATGGGGCACAGTAATAACAATATGGGTGCAATAGGGGCACAACAATATTATAAGGGGTACAACTACCATAGTAATGGGTAATCACTATTATTATAGGGACCCAACA
>APFE031220664.1:18873-42336 GCA_000404065.3 Pinus taeda | reverse complement strand
ATAATGAGTTGATGTCGACAAGAAGTGACCCATCATAGGAGGGCCTTAATGAATCCCACATCTACGACACGAAACGGAGCAAATGATTTTGTGGAGGTGAAAACGATCTGATGATACGAGGTTCACGGTGGTGGTCATGAAAGAATGAAGCGTGAAGGTATTGCAGCGAATGAGACATAAGCTGGGTTGGTGAATTCTCTGAGCGACTTCTCTTGAACATATTGGCGACACTAAAATGGATCGGTAGCGTTAACCCAAAAATGGATGGTACGGAGGACCAATGGTGATATGACCGGTGAACAGAATAACCTAACCTGACTCAATCATGGTGATAGAGTGAAAGTGTCATGTTCAAGAGCGACCTGCTACCAATAAAGTTTCTTCAAGTTTTCTTCCCAATTTTTCCCCAGTCATTGTTGACTAGTACCTCTTTATTTTTGTCAAGCTTGAGGAGGATAACATATGCTTGTTCTATAATTTTCTCTTCGGGCAAACCCGTCGCTATGTTTTAACAAGCCTAGCGGCAATGAAACTCGCTCTCGTCCGCATGGACAAGTTTGTCGCTATTGTTTTAACGAGTTTAACGACAAGGATAGCTCAATCCTTTTCAATTTTAGAGAGTCTGAAAAGAGATGGAAATGAAACTCCAGTATTCCTTTTTTCGTAATATAATCCCTTAAGTTCGAAAAAGTATAAAACAATACGAAAGGGATGACTTTTCGATAGTCTTAAGAGCCGAACAAGACAAATGCTCGATATTTTTGTGTAATGATCCCTCAGGTCCAAAAATATTAAAATCTAGAGGAGGGATAACACTTCCAATCACTTTAAGGAGATGGAGAGGCTAATTTCTCGGAAATCGTTTCATATTTTACGAGTCAGATGAAAAGAGCTTAAAAGAGACTCGTTTTTTGAGGAACGAGTGATATTTTCGGGTAGCAGCTGGTTCCAGGTAAGGTTTGGAACTTTTCAATCACGATAGTGTAAAGAAGATGGCTAATAGAATCACTCGTCACAATTGTTCCTCAAAAGGGGTAAACAATCAAATGGAGGTGTATGATCGGCTAAAAAAGAGTGGAGGTGATGGTAAGAACACAACTAAGGTTCAAAAGCTGATAATTATGCGATCGTAATAGTTATTTACTGGAAGTGGGTTCATTTTTTAATGAGCTTAAACTCTGGTGGAACATATGCTCATTGCTAGGTTTATTTTTTAACGAGCTTGAACTTTGCGTAAAACTGCTCATGATAATAGTCAAAGATATTCGATTCACCATTAACACTATGTTCTCTTGACGGTCGTACTACCTGTTCAATTACTCCATCAAATTGATTAGAAATGTACATACATGCTTGAAAAATGAGTTTAAAAACCAATATCTTACTTGAATTACGTGAGTAATAACATAAAAGTAGTTTTTACCTCTCATTTTACCATTTCATTCAAATTTGGGATTGTTGGACCTCTGGAGGTGTTTTTCCCCCTCAATTTTCATCAGCTGATTCTAGGAGATTATGTGGATGATTTTTGGCGCCGTCTGGACCAGGTAGGAGCTAACCCTAAGCTCTTCAATTGCATTCTTTCCTTTTTTGATTTTGAGCATGTTTTCTTGCTTTTCTGAGCCTCTTGGGTTTGATTATTTTGTTCTCTCCCCATCCCACCTAGTATACATCGAAAGGTGAGATGCATACTGAGCTGGCCATTGGCTAGTCAGTATGCATCCCACCCAGTACACAACTAGGGTGCGATGGGTGCAAGGAGGAAATTTTGTACACTGATTTTTCATGGAAATTTTGCCTTTTTTTTGCCAAATCAGGATTCTAATTCTTCTCTTGTTTGTTTTTCAGAGATTCATCGGAGCAAGATGGTCATTACATTGCATGAACATGAGCATGAAGAAGAGGATATGATTGCCTTACATGATCTGGGTATGGTAACTGCATTGTGTAACTGTGGCTTACTCAAGTTCTTCCGCATATCTAACATGAGACAACAAATCAACTTGTTGCAATATTTTCTCGATGCACGGGATCCTACCAACCAAGTGTTCTAGATTAGAGGTAAATCTATCCCTTTGACTATTGAGGATATCTACTTCTTGACTGGTTTATCGAGGCGTGGTGCCCCTCTCTCACTATCAGGTTTCGCCCTTGGGGGCGAATCCGTGAGGGATTATATTCACCGATACTGTAGAGATGGATCTCAGCCAAGCAAGGATGGAAAGATCAGTATTAGAGACGTCACTAACCGGTCCTTGAGGACTATCTTATTTACCTTTGCTAGATTGGCTGGCAGCGTGGCTCTTCACTTGGCCAACAGGTCCTATATGTAATATGCCTTGGAATGCCTTGAACCAAAGGCATTCAACTGGTGTGATGCAGTACTTCCAGTGATAAACGAACAACTTACTAAGGTGAAAAATGGAAGATGCAAGAACTTTGGTTATGGTTCTATTCTGATTGCTTTCGCCTTGGAGAAGATCCCCCTGATGCAGCCACAGTGCATTTCACTCGATCTGCCACGACCAACTGAACCACGGATGCAGAGATGGGTTGACCTTATGGCCAAACATGCTAGTCAATCATAGGTTTCATTCTCTGATGCCTTCTTCGAGTGGTTCAACTGTCAGCAGATGGTTTATGCCGAGTATCCATATGCCGGGATGGATTTCTGGGGTGACCCAGATTTGGTGCTGCTGGCTAGCGAGCAGTGGGGTGTCATAGATAAAAATCTTTGACCTTGTCTCTGTTTATTGATTTTATAATGTTCTTGTGTTTTTTAAATGTTTATCAAGACTAATCAAAACTCGTGTTCGTGCAGATATTGGACCAGTGCAACTAGCAGTGCGCCCGAGGGTAGTAGCTGCCATTCCAGCAGGAGAGGCTATAGGGAGGGCTATCCTTCATGATCTAGATGTAGCCGAGACCCTTACAGTAGTACAAGATCAGATCGAGGGTCTCACCCTTGGTATTCAGGATGTGAGGACTGATGAGTTACCTCTGAGATTACAACGCCATACCACTGGCGTGCTGAGCCGATGGACTAGGCTCTTATGCATGATTGCACAGGCAGTGACTTGTTATCACCAGCACCATTAGTCTAGGGTGCTTCCTTGCATTTTTTAGTTTTTGGGTCGTATGACCGATTTTGTCCTGGACATAGAACATTATGTGAAAAACTATAAACAATTATATATATTTTTGATTTTCGGAGCTTTATTTTGGTTAAGTTATATGATCCTGATGCAAATGTTGATGAAATGCTTTTCTTTTATAAATGTTGCGAATGTCTATCTAACACATAATTTGCTAATGAATCGATTAATGCATTTAAGTTTATGGAAATGTGTTGATATTGAATAGAATCAAACCACCTTTCTAAAATCTTGACCCTTAGGAACATACGATAGATAGCTGGATTCCGAACGGAATAGATGCTGGTAAGCTGTAGAATGACGAGTTGTGAGTCTAGCTTGACGACAAATCGGCATATGCCATGCACGATGGAATCAGAGAGGAGCTCTATCAACGCGCTATATTCAGCGATGTTGTTCGTTGACCGACCAATACACACCCCTCTGAAACTCACTAACTCACCGCTTGGATCAAAGATGGTCTAGGCTACAGAAGATAGGTTCCACATACTATGACTTGCTCCGTCGGCATATCCAATAAATGATTCCAATAGGTTCGACATCTGCAACAAATGCAAAGGTGGATTACCTAACCAAAACGATCACTCTTAACGAAAACAAAAAATGTAACAAAAGCATATGAAGAGATTACTACGCTTAGTTAAGCATAGTAATGCTTAAGGTACTATCCGTTTCAGTGTTGTGATAGTGGAATCCCATCATAATCTACAAGCTCATAGGCTCCTTTTGCTAATACACTCTTAACAATATAGAGACCCATCCATAAAGACTGGAACTTACCTGCTCCCAATTTATTGGATTCCTGATCGTAAAGTAAGACCAGGTCACCTTTTGAGAAGACACGGGGTTTGACATTCTTGTCAAATTGTGCCTTGACTCGTTTCTTATGCGCTTCGTTAGCTAAGGTGGCGTCACGACGGGTTTCATCCAGTTGGATTAATTCCAAGAAATGAGCCTCTTCCTCTGAAGTTCCGTGGAGAAGGTCGACTGCAATCTTAAGAGATGAAATTTCGTACTGAACTGGTAAGACCGCTTCCAGGCCATACACTAGCTGAAAGGGCATAAATCCAGTTGCATTTCTTATCGATGTCTGGTATGCCCACAGGGCTGAGCACAGGATTAGGTGCCAACTCCGTTTATGGACTCCAATCATCCTTTGCAGCATGTGTTTCAGGACTTTGTTGATCGCCTCAAATTTCCCTTTAGCTTGCAGATAATACAAAGTAGAGCTATCGTGGGACAGTCCTAATTTGGTAGCCAATTCAACCATCATGTGATTGCAGAAATGCGATCCATGATCTGTGACTATAGATTGCGGAACACTGAATTTGGAGACTGCATGATTGAAAAAGAAAAGAGCAGCCATTTCACCGTTGTTGTTTAATGTAGGCATCGCCTCAGCCCATTTCGTAAAATAGTCAACTCCGACTATGATATACCCATGCCCCCCGGCTGAGGTGGGGTTACATGTCATGAAATATATGTCCCATTTGGCAAATGGCCCAATAGCAACTACTAGATGTAGAGGTGCGGGTGGTATTCTAGTTTTGCGGTCAAAGATTTGACAAGAATGGGAACTTTTGACTGCGGTTATGCAATATTTGAACATTGTTGGCCAGAAGTAACCTGCTCGTAAAATATTTTGTGCCGTAGTGTAACCAGATTGATGCCCCCCACATGCGCTTGAATGACAATCATTCAGGACTTTTTCGGCCTCCTCATGTGTGAGGCACCTTTGCAGAACTATATCGATACCACGACGTATCACCAACGATCATGTAGTCTTTTGCTTGGTATCGAGTACGTCGTTGTTATGAGTGAGAGGTATTAGGCCTATATGTTTGGGTTTCAAGATAGATGATTATATCTCCATACCAATGATCGCTCGATGATATTAGAAACAAAGATTCATCCACAATTGATGCTTTGGATGTTGAATCGTTGGATGACGATGGGAAGTTGCATAGTAACTGCGCGAAAACCAGAGATTTCTTTGATTTGGATTTTACAAATTCCAGATCAAACTCTTGCAAAATAGATATCCATTTCGAATATTTGCCCCCAAGCAACTGATGTGACAGAATGTAAGTCATTGGGTTGCAATCTGACAAAATGGTAGTTTTGCGAAAGAGGATATAGTGTTGAAATCTCTGTACTACTTGAACAGCTGCAAGAGCCATCTTTTCAACATAGGAGTATTTTCTTTCTGTATCATTTAAGTTTCAACTTAAATAATAGACAGGATGTTCAATTCCATCCTCTTCTTGAACTAAAACCATTGCGATGGTTGTATCTTTATGTGGCTAGATATAGGTTAAAGTCCTTTTGAGAGTCAGGAGCGCACATTAATGATGCTTTTATTAGGGATTCCTTTAGAGCATCAAAGGAAGCTTGTGCAACCTGATCCCAGTTGAAGGGCACTTCTTTTTTCAAAATACGCATATAACCTTTAGCAAGTTCGGCGTAATTTAGAATGAACCTCCTCAGAAAGTTTGCTTTCCCTTAGAGTTTCTGAATCTGAAGCAAATTTGAAGGTGGAAGCATATCGATGATTATCTGAACCTTACATGGGTCAAGACGAATCCCGTCCTTTGAAACCACAAAGCCAAGTAAATGACCAGAACTGACACAAAACATACACTTGTGCAGATTGAGTCGTATCTTGTAGTGTCGGCAACGTAGAAATATAGCTCTCAAATGCTGCGGATGATCGGTCCACTTTCGCGAATGAGCTGGAAGATCGTCGAGATATGGTTGAACGATGTTCTTGATGTCATGGAAGGCATAATTCATAGCCCTCTGAAAGCTTGCCCCTGTGTTTTCTAAACCGAAGGGTAGCTTGTGGTACGTGAATGTGCACCACGGACAAATAAATGCAGTCTTTGACTGGTCTTGTGGGCGGGTGTTTATTTGATTATACCCAGAAAATCCATCCATAAATGAAAAGATTTTGCATTCGGTGCATTCATCAATTATCTATTCGATGAAGGGTGTAGGGTTGTTGTCCTTTGGACAAGCTTGATTTACATCCCTGTAATCGACACACACTCTAATCGTTCCTTGCTTTTTCATCAAAAGAACAATATTTGATACCCAAGTAGTTAGAGGAACCAGGTAAACGAAACTAGTATGTAAAAGTTTTTCAACTTCCACCTTGATGGCAACGACTTTCTTCAAGTGCACATGCCGAAGCCGTTGTCTTACCGGTTGCACATCTGGATACATCTTGATTTTGTGTTCAACTATGCTCGAGTCAATGCCTGGCATTTTTTCATATGACCATGCAAAGACATCTCTGAACTCGTTAAAGAGAGCGTAATATACTTCCAGTTCTGATGAAGAACAAGATTTTCCGACATGAATATTCTCTACAACATCTAGTTTGGTCTAGATATTTATGGCAATAGTTTCTTCAATATTGGACAGATTTCACTCAGAGTCCACCGTATTTACATTATTCGATAGGAAATAAAAATCTGAAGGATGATTAAGGTCACTGGAACAATCTTTGTTGTAATCTGGAAGATGAGAACAATGGTGGTAATCTTCCCATGGTGCCTCTCCTATCATCATTGACTGAACAATTCCTTCGTCTGTAGAATGTACATGCAACCAAGGATCTAAAGAGGTACCATATTCCTTAGACATATCTACCCAAACACTAGATGAGCATTGATTTGGGTTTGCTGCCCAGGCCGAGAACATTGATTGCTACAATATTTCTATTGGGCTTGGAGGCAATACCTGGCGATGATCGATGCTAACATCATGTTCGTAAATCCTCTGAATAGAAGATACCATATTGCAGGTTCCCACTGTGGCCACTTTCACCAGATTGTTTGGAGGTAGTAGGGCAAAATTACCCATCAATGTAGGGTCTTTTAGCAGGCCTACTCCGATATTTTGAAGCGATTGAGAGCTTCCATGGATCATCGGGATGCTTCCCATAACTTGTGAACTGTTGGGGAGAAAGGTTTGTTGGTCGACGATTGTAATTCCTCCTTGAAAAGGAAATGTAATCTTTCTGAAGTATGTTGAGATAACAGCGGCCATAGCATAAATCCAGGGCCTTCCCAATAGGATGTTGTAATTGAGGTTTCCATCGATAACTTCCATATCAATTTCTACTGTTTTGGGCCCCAGTTCAACTTGCAAGTTACTTAAAATCCCGTATGGGGTGAATGTCCATCCATCGAATGCTTTTAATGTCGTTGACAATCGTAACAAGGGTGGTGAGCCTAAAGTTTTCCAACAACTCATTGACGTAATACATGTAGATGCCCCCTCATCAATAATTGTTCGATGAACAGTTTTGTTGAGGGCTTTCACTTGAATGAGGAAAGTGAGTTGAGCTGGTAACTGAGGTTCATATCCTTTATGATTAAGGGCCACAAGATTGGAATCCGCTGGGTCAATACCACCTATTGCTGATAATAGAGCCTGCTTTTGGGAGGGGAAATTTTGCAGTACTTCAAGTGTCGACATAGCATATGGCGATTGGGCCAGATTCTCTACTATATTATAATTCTATGCTGCTCTGGCACAAGGATTAAATTTCGATTTGTGTACTACTCCCTTTGGCGGCTTTATCGTTAGCTGAAGAATGATGGGTGGCACAACTTCGGTCGAAGTTATTGTCGAACTACTAGTTTGATCAGTAGCCTTATTGTTCGATAGCTGTGGATTCCCACAATCTTTATTCCTTGTCGATATCAAAGCATCATTTTGCTGCTTCGAAATGGACAACATAAGCACTTGGGATGGGGAAGCATTGTCGCTAGCAACCAGATTGGTTTCTGGGTTTGGAAAGAGATTGATCAATACTACTGAGGTTTTTGAACTCTTAAAGAACTTCTTAATATCAGCTTTATACTAAAAATCTCTCATCCAATGGTCTTCATCACATATGTGACATGGCCCAGGAGGTTTCTTTTTCCCAGAAGGGTTTGCAGAAGATTTTTCAGGAGACGAATCATCCTGTTTCTTCTTTTTGCTTTTCCCTTTCTTCTTGCCCCCTGGTTGCTTCGGTTCTTTTCCTTTTTTAGTTGACACGAAATTAACCTCTAAGGCAGGATGTTTGTCATTTTCCTTTTTACTGGAAACTGCAAGGGCTTTACCAGATGGGGCCTTCACGGTTTGCGTACTTGAGGTACCAATCACACCATCGCCGGCGTGAGAGTCCCTATTTGATTTAGGAGGAGGAGGAATGAAAAACTCGGGTCTAGGAGCATCAGGAATTTTGTCATAGAGCTTGCTAGACTGAGTATAGATCAAGTTTAGGTATTATGCACGAGTAATGAATTGCTCTTCAATGACAACTCCTCACTTGGCTAGATCTTCTGTGATAGAAGGTAACAATGACTTAATAAATCATTTAGGTAACAAATGATCAGGAACATATGTCTTTACCATTCGACGACGACACCACCACTCATGAATATGATCAGATATGTGAGTGGTTGTCGTCTAATTAAAATTGGTAAGAAGCTCTGTTCCTGTTTCGTACCTTATGGGTAACTAAAAATGGGTTAAAAAGGTGGTGGTGAGGGCGCTGAAGTTATCGAATGAAGCTCTAGGCAATTCGATGTACCATTTTGCTGCCGGACCAGTTAACGTTCACTGAAAAAGGCGAAGCCTAATCGAATCATCATTGAGAGTGTTGGAAGAACACCATAGATGAAAGGTCATCACATGATTTGATGGATCTTCACCCGAATTTCCATTGAATGTAGGAATCTCTGACAGAAGTTTATGAGGAATTGCTGGCCACCAAGGGGTGTAAGCAATTGGATCATTTGTTAGCCGATTCAGATCTGGTAATTCTAAAGTTGCTACGAAAGGAATTGTTGATTCAGGTTTGGCAAAGCATACCCAAGATAAGATGGGATCGCCTGAGCCGTGGGTCTTTGCATACCAGCGTAATGTATTTGATGCTGATAACTTTGATAAGGTTGATGGGTGTAACCATTATAATATGATTGTTGGTAACCGTTTTGAATATACGGCTGCCCATTACCTGCAAAGCTTTGTTGCTTAGGTCCTCGGTAAGCTTGCTGGAATTGCAATTGTTGATATTGCACCAGCCATGGCTGTGAGACCATTTGCTGTTGCTCAATACTGGATGTTTGATCAAGATGAGGGGTTATAGTACCCGTTTAAGCTTGAGTCACTTCAGTTAAGGAGCCACTAATCGGCGGTTGTGATTGAGTTGCGGAGATAAGAGGCTGTTGTATTACGACCTGAGAGACTGGAGGTTGACATACAATAGGCAGTGCTTGTACTTGCGACATCGTCACAATAGCTGGTGTAGTGGGAATGTTCGACACAGGTTGATTTTGTTGCATTGAATATACAATTCTCGATTGTTGAGGTAGTTTTGGTACCCAACCACTGGTTGTGATTCCAGCTTGACCCGAATTTTTTTGTGAACTCTCATATGGTTATTCTCCCAGAGGGAACAATGAAAAAGCATACTGCCCCCCATATGGAGGCAATCTAGTGTGCAAAGGGAAGATTGGCCTTTGGAGACTGGACTGCCGAAATTGATACTATTGTGAAGGATCAATTTGCTGAGACTCAACATAAGAAATTCCAGATAAGGTTCTAGATGAACAAATAGGAATAGACCATATTGTTGAAACAGTCCCTGAGTGGACTCCATCTAGTGGTTGAGAACTAGTTGGGACAGATGGTACACCAGCGAACATTGTTGGAGTAGTGGCAGGAGGTTCTGCTGCTGCTGTGTTAGATGACACAATCCTAGATGTTGGTGGTTGTTCAGACATATCGAGTCTATCCAAAATATTTCCTAGCGATTTTAGAGGAACTTGTGATGAAGGGAGACTAACTTCTGTAATAGAGGGATATAGGTGGATCCCAGTTCCAAAATGAAATGGAGTACTGGATGGAAGATCCTCTGTAATGTCTTCTATAGCAATCAATCCAAGTGGAAGAGGTAGACCGTCAGGTCCGTAAAATATTTCTGATGTCAGAGAAGGTATAGACTCTACAACGACAGATGTTGGAGGGGTAACACCTTTCGAATCAGCCCTAGATGGAGCTAGTTCAGGAATAGAAGTGCTTACTATTACACTAGGATCAGTTCTAATGTCCTCTTGTAACTGCAGAACTTCTTCTGTAGAGGAAAGGGTACCATAAATAATTGGAGTAACTGGAGTCTCTAATTATGTTGAAACACAAGTTTCAAATAAACCAGGAGACTTTGACCCAGTTAAACGAGATCGCTTGGTTCGGAATGGTTTCATTTCTGGAGTCAAAGATGATTGACTCGATAGTCTCTGCGAGCGACGGGGTTTTGATTGACTTTCTTCCATGATTGTGGATTACTTGATCAACTCAAAATAAAAAGGGGAAAAAGTTATTCCGAATTAAATGAATTTTACGATGCTTTGACACAACTTGCTTTTTCAATTTTTAAGAGTCGAGAAAAAGCTAAAGACGACTCTAGTAGCCTTCGATTTTTAATGAGCTTGAAGTGAGAAGTGCTCAGATGGACCTTTTCTTTTAAGGAGTGTGAAAAGGGATGAAAGTGACTACTCTAGAAATCTAGACAGAGGGATTACCAAACCAATCGCAAAACTGCAGAATACTTTTTAAGGTACGACAGTCAATCTTCCCGAATGCTGTGTTCAGTGCAAAGTGATCGATAGGGTGGCAGACACGGCTTCCTAAGGACAAAGTATATAGCCTATTGTGGTCTCCCAATATATACTTGACGGTACGTGGGAGCACAAGTCCGTACTGGCACTTGTCATATCAAAGAGGAGGAATCACCCAACCTACGATGAAAACGATAGTTACCGGGCTTTACGATGCTGGAATACGTCTCTAGCCTAGACTTCTAGATGTTGTGCATTAGGTTCGAAAGCGTTTTTATGTTCATTGAGATTTATTTTATAGTTGATCTTTCTTAAGAAGTTTTACTTTAAGGTTCACCGCATGATGTAGATATACAATACCTAAATATGCAATCTAAGATGATAAACAATCGTTTACTTTCTTTTTGCAATGAAAATCCTAGCTACTAAGGAAAGAGAAGTGAAAATTATTTCAACATAGAGCAGAGAGCACACACTAAGATGCACTATCCTAAATCAATTTCCATATGCAGTCTAAATGCAAATGCACATGCATGTATTTGTTTTCCGCTTTCTTAATGTGTGAATGACAAAAAGAATGCTAAGTACAGATCTGAACTATGGCGATAGTACTAACAATTTTCTTTTCAAATAAATGAAAGGAATACTAAGACGACACTCTGCGATTTCGAATTCAAAAACGAAAGGAAGACTAAGACGACACTTTACGATTTCGAATTCAAAAAATGAAAGGAAGACTAAGACGACACTTTGCGATTTTGAATTTAAAATTGCTTTTGACTCTTGAAATACTATTAATTCAAATAAAATACAATGGCAAAAGTGTAATCGACTATCAAAAAGAGGAAGACTTTATGACACTCTTTTCTTTGACTGAAATTGACACTTCCGACACTTTCAAATCAAAAGACGACAGTTCGATTAAGCTACTGTTTGCAAAGGAGAACTGTAAATGATGAAAAATACATAAAAACATTCACAATTCTTTATCAATGGAGGCTGAATAATGCAAAGGAAGGGAGTTTCAATAGTGATATACTAATCACAGACAACAAAACTACTGAATAAAGCTGAAGATAATGAAGAGAAAACCAAAATCTGGAGGCAGGAATAGTCTTACCTAATCATCACACCTATAACATAGGGAAACATGGATGCATCTCACATTCAACACACAGGAGGTGTGATGCATCCAGACTATCAATGAGAGATAGTGCGATGGTACAGGGATGAGACTGATTTTGGTTTTTTGCTCACAGTTTGCAGCTTAGTTTAGGGATTTAGGTTGAGCTAATGATAGGCAGTAAACACAAAGCATAGGGGCTGATCTAATGAGGTTACTTGAGCTAGATCCAGGGCACTTAGGATGTTTGAATGTCAGTTGTTCAGTTCATAAACAAACCCGGAGATTGACTGAAGCAGTGTTGATCTACTTTGCACTTGCATAGAAAATGCAGTTCGAAGGTTAGCTAGCTTAACTTCAGGCTCCGTCTGTAGTTTATAAAGCAAACAAATAGAAACAAGCAAACAAACTATTCGCTCCCCAGTGGAGTCACCATTTTGTTATTGGGAAAACTAGTGTCCATTCAAAGTTGCTAGTCCCACTAAGATGGGTAGCTATCTTAGAAACAAACAAACTAAAGTTACTTGTGTCCTTTATGAAGATAGATGAGAGGAGTAGAGAGTACCACCCTCAGTCTTTCGCTTGGCTCCTTGCTTGTTTCCTCCCTCCTTTGACAGAGCTTCGCCACTCCTTCCTTACTTGTCTCGCCTCAAAGAACACCTGTAGAGTCAAAGAAACATAATACCATCAAAGCATAGAGATCTATAACCATAAACAATATAGGATCAGACATATATTAACCATACAAATGCATATATCAATACAAGATTCAGAGATATACAAGAATATGGAGGAAACCTCAAATAGCTTTATTGATAGAAGTAGTAGAAGAGAGGATAACAACCCATTAGTTTGACCCAGCACCATCCTCCCAGCATGAAAGCCCTCTTCACCTCATGAAAAAGCTTAGATCACCCAACAATACAATGTTGCACAGAGAAACCAACAACACTTCTTTACAAAATACAAAATTCCCGCCTTTGTATCTCTAGGATGAGGGATCCATATATAGATATTTGCAGGTGGGTAAGTAAGCTTCTGGGATTTTGATTAGTGTTATTTTTCTAATAGTTCTTAGTTCCACTTGGAGATTTCATGATCTCTTACTCATCCTTGGGTGAATTCAGAGAGGCAAGTGTCAAATGGGAAGTTTCTAGAAGATTCTTTGGGTTTCCACCTAGCCAACTGCCTCTGCCATTTGTCTGCTCTCGCTCATCGCACCCTACAAAAGGGATTTTCAGTATGCATCACAATTTTTGCATGTGGCAGGTGAGATGCATCACACCCTTAGCACTGAGCAGTCTATATGGTCCAGTTTTGACCAGTTCTGAGTAGTTTTTCATGGAGAACTTCTGGGAGATGATGTACTCAGCTGACCTTGTTCCATTAGGGTATGAAACTAATCAGCTAACCTTGTTCCTTTAGGGGCTTAGAAGCCCTTGTTTTATTGACATATGTGATTGGGGTTGTAGTGCCCAAATATTTCTATAACACCTTCGGCAGATTTGGGCTTCCTTGGCCTAGATCTCGTCTTCCCAAGCATGCACTACGCATTTCTGGAACTCAGGGCCTCAACCTTGGCTTCTGGAATTGCAGATAGGTTTTCCATGCCTGGGTACAACTGTGCAATACACAGTTCAAAGAGCCAACCCCGAGCCTTGGCCATTGAGACTGCAGAATGCATAGTATCACCTGACCTAAGCTAGACTAGACTGCGCATTGCATAGCTCCAGTCAATAAGACCTCCCCATTGACTATTGGGACTATGCAATGCGCAATTCCAGCTGGAAGTCAGTCATCTCTGAAAGCCAAAATTGCACAATCTTTCCTAGCAGTTGCCCAATTTGTTGCTTGGTCTGTTCTTGAAGTGCTTTTGGTTTCAAGCTAACATTTGCATGCCATGATCATCCTCTCTGTCTCTAGGTACAATAGTTGTTGAGAAACTCTCAAGCAGTTATAGGTAACATGGCTTCCAACAGGGTTGCATCAAAGGATACTGTCGAGAGTAGCACTGGGGAAGCAGTTGAGTAGGTGTCAATGAATTTTCCATTCTATGTAGGCACTCAACTATTCATTGAGAAGGGCATGAAATTAACATGGAAGGAAATCAAGGATATTCATATTCGATGTAATGCCCTGCCGATCCAACCACTTGAGAAAGGATTGGGCATTCGCAACGTTGAGTTCTGATCCAGCTAGCTCTATTCGATCCGTGTTCTGTTCCAACCTAGCCTTCTCCATTCAATCTGTTTCATCTCTGTATCCGGATCCAACGCTCTGCTCTGACCTAGTTATGTTCTGATCCAGCAGCTCCACTTTGCGCTGATCTTAGTAGGGGACTTGAAGGAATATCTAGAGGATAAGAAGGTTTATATCAATGTCCACTGGTTAGGCTTACATAAGGTTTCATGCAGGTACCTTGCCTTCCCATGTGCGGACAACATCCACTGGATTGTCTCACACATAGATCCCGAGACTATGACATTGAGCAATGCCAGTGGGATACAATTTTCCAAATTCAGGGTGGAGAAATATTAGCAGATGTATCATTTACTTGAGCCAGTGAACCGCATGGATTCACTTTTCTATGCCACCCACAACTTTGTGGACACCAGAGATATTGTAAGGCACTGGGTGAAAGAGCCTTCAAAGTTCAGAGCAACACCTACTCATGTTTACAATACAAAGTTACTCAGGAAGGCCTACTAGTTCTTGATCATCTTTGCATGCCAATTATATGGTCAAGAGAGCACGGAGACCTTTCCGAAAAATTGGGTGGTTTTGTTGGACCATTTAGTGAATGATTGAAGGCCACTCAACTGGTCGGATCTGTTGGCTCTTCAGCATAAAATCCATGTGACTAACACCCAAAATCCATCCAAGGATGAGTAGGCAATATTCTACATGTTTGTGTATTTACTTGATGCAATTTGTGCCCAACATCAATTTCCTAGCATGAGTTGGACATGGATATCAAAGGAGAATTCTGTCAACATTTATTACAATTTTCTTTCCGAATGCAGCTACCCAGGAGTTATGGTGAGGCTAGCTCACGATTTCATCATCCTTGTGTACAACTTGACTCTTTGATGAGGATCTGTTGTGCTGTACAACAACCCCCCATTTCATAAAATTTTTCTTTCTAACTATAATATGAAATGGGTCCCTTTTAAACATAGATATGTGAATAAATTGGTATCTACTGATCATTAGAAAATCCTACATCAAAAGGTCCAATGAAAATGTTATATTACAAACCTTTTTGAACTAATGAAATCGGTCTTATGAATAAATATAAAATTCTTTATTGTTGCGATAAAGCGAACACAAGATCGCATATCGCAACAATAAAGAAAACATAATACAAATACCCATTGACTTATTCCGATCCGAAAAGTGAACAACTATCGGGTATCGGGAAAGGTGAACAACAAATATATCGAAAGGCCCTCCCCTATTTCTCCGATGCGATATCACTATCGGCAATCGGGGGATATAACACAGCGCATGTTTAAGACACCTTTAAATCTCCCGATGCGATAAGGTGTATCGCCATCGGGGATCAACGATTTTTGCAATAACATAAGTATTACGACCCGAGCTCATCCCCGATTGCGATCCGATAAATCAAGGTGCGAGTTTCAAAATAGATTTAAAAGGCTTGCATGCATTATTTTGGATTATTATTAAAGCCTTCCCGTTCACTTCATCAATCACCGATAACAATTTACTTTTGATTATCCGCCAAAAAACCCAAGTCACGCTTGAATTAATCATTCAGCATATAAACGATATGATGGGTATTTAAAACTCCTTCATCATGATTGACAGGTTAAGCGGCCAATTAATGAAGCAGTTATGCCGAGATCTTCCCAGAGATTGTATCTGTGACAGTAGCACTATAATCTTTCATTGTTCGCTGATTGATATAATCCTTCATATTGGCTCATACTACCTATTCTCTGTATCATGTTCATTTTATTCCTTGCGTAGGACTCCGCTGAAATAACAAATTCGAACCAAATGGGAAAGAAATCCAAGCGAACTGCAGCAACAGCGGCTCCCGCAGTAATAGTGTAATCCACCACTGATCCAGGACCAAGTAGAAAGGGTTTGATTTCAGACACTACGTGTCTCGGCCTTGGAAACACAAGTTGGCAAAGCATCTATAATTTAATTGAAGCAGAGGAGCCTGAGACAGTACCAGTACAAGCTACCGCAGATTCAACTAGAAAATCAGAGGCTTCCCTTAAAGATTTAGCTGATTCATATTTGCACAGAATAGTAGCATGTGAAAAAATTCTTCCATACACTGATGTAGTGCGATGGGCAGTAGAGAAGATCCCAGTTTTAAACAGAACATTTTGCATAGTTGACGGAAGGGTCTTTGGCTCATTTCAGCCTGATGACTTAAGGAAAATGTATCACTTGCCAGAACCTCAAAAGAAATACAATAAAGCCTTTCTTGAGAAGTTCGCAAGTGAGAATGATACTGAATTGGCCCCAATTTAGGAGTGGAGACAGAACCCCGCAAGGCACAAACATGAATCTTCAGGTAAGTACTCTGTAGATTCATTATGTTCTCCTTACTGTTATGCCGGGGCACTGATGTGTAGAATTTGGGGACTGCATGATTCTACAAAGTTCACTATTGAAATGGTTCCTTTAATGGAAGCGGCAGTTAACAGTGAAGTAATGGATTGGGCAAACATATTGTCAGATAAATTAGCCACTGCAATTCTTGAGTTTAGAGCAAAAACTCGTGTGACCAACAGGTCTATACCTCCATTTTATTATAGTGCTTATATTTTAGATACTCTTTGTTTCAATTCTGAATTTCCTGTACTTGGGTGGAGATGGACTTCACAAGGCCCCATGCCAATTCACATTTATCATCAAAAGTTATGGAAGGCACACTATAAGGACCACTTGTACCAAATCTGTAATGGTTTTATGTTACCTATTTATTATGCCATTTTTAATAAGCCTGCCCCAAAGATTTCTTTGAAAGCAAAAGTTGACCTAACCGCTGTAGGAAATTGGTTCAGGGAAGACAAGTTCACATACATAAGGGTTTTTGGTAGCCTTGCAAGACCTCATGTCCTTCCTTTGTATGTACCCGACAAGCTGTTAGCCTGAGAATTGGCCTACCAAATAACAACAGCAGGAACATCCAAGACTCTTAAAGCAGGCTTGGCCTACTTTTCCTTTGAGATGCGGTGTTTATACTTTACACGACTGCAAGCATGTGGAGAAGGAGGCAGAGAAAATAAACATGCTCAATCTTGCAACCATTCCTAATAGGCAATTCGATCCAAGGAAAGTTGCCTATACTGTGCTTGAACAAGCCAAACTTACAAGGTTTGATCATGAAAAAGATGAATTTGATGACCTGTTTTCTTCGGCGGAATCATTATTCCAGGTACAAACGCTGGCCAAAATGAGATATAACGATGAAAGGCTAGTAGAATTCAATAGGCTCAGAGAACAGAGGTTGCAAACTCTACCTCTGGACTTCTTAGCTACTACCCTGACAACACAGTCAAGCAAGCCTGAACAAAAAATCATTGACAAACCTCTTGCCATAGGGAAGATTCTCGAAAAAGGAAAAGAACTAGAGCAGGAGAAAGAGCAAAAAAAAGAACAGGACAAAGGGAGCGAAAATATCAATATGGATACTCAGATTGATCCTAAACTTCTCCAAGAATGGCAAAAATTTGACTCTATTATAAGCAATCTAGAAGGTCCACAAAGTGCCAACACACCCAAAGTAATAGATGGACAAGATACAGCGTCAACAACAGTTCCGAATGAAGGAACCAGTGGCCTACCCACTAGCACGGATTTAGAAATGATTCCAAAAGATCCATACAATCAAATTATTTTGCAGATAGAAGACATACCTCCATTAGATGTCTTTTACAGTCCCAAACACAGGGCTGTAGTGAAAAGACAAAGGAAAAGGAGAAGACTTGATCAATCTTCCCTACTTCCAGCACAAACAGAGACAGCTAATGTAGTGTGGAAAGAAGAGTTTAACCCTTTCGATGACCTAACAAAACTTTCTCAGTATGTTGGAGCTTATTCGGCAACCACTATGGATAAGGCATCGGAAGTAAGTAATCTACTTAAAGAAAAGGACTAAGCAATTGTTTCGTTGCAATCACAGGTGTCCGAAGCACAACAGAAAATTGAATAGTTGGAACAACAACTATCAACACAGCAGCAAATAAAGAATCAATTGAATAAGCAATTGCTTGAGGAGAAACAAAGGATACACTCAAGCGCAATACAAAAGCAAAAAGAATTATCCAAAGCATTAGCCAGGTTAAAGAAAATGAATGAACTAATGATGAAATCGAAAGATGAGCAAATTGCTTAGCTGTCACATCAAGTAGAGAAGTTCAAGAGTCTTCCGCAACCAGCAGATTTCAGGTCCAAAGCTCTACAAATCAACAAAGCATTGGTTACATAGTTAAGACTGTTATGTCATAACATTTCTTTGGTTGAGCCCCTTTGTGATATAACTGCATCAATAGTTGACAAATCAGTCAATGCTAGGCAGGATTTGGAACATGCCGATGAGACTCTAACAAGCTTTCTTGCTTAGTAAGACACCAATGAAGGGCAGGCCGCAAATCTACCTAAAATTCTAGAGTCACACAAGGAGATCCTTTTCTTAGAATGGCAGTCACAGTTGATGAAAGCAGAGAGAGAAATTTCCAGATGCAGATTATCTACAAGTAATTTAATTGAGTTAATCAATAACACTCTTTATCTGTCTAACATGATTTCGCAATGCACTCCAGGTAAATTTCTATCAGCCAAAACATTAGAACAAGCATGCAATCAAGAATTGGAGAAGAATGGAAGATTAATTGCCGACATCCAAAGTTTAACTTGGGATACCTATTGGTTTTTCTTAGTAAAACCATACAGTCAAAGGGCCGCCCTCAAATGTTTAACCGATGCGATCGGTTGTATCATTCTCGAAATCAATGATGCCACATACTCAGGTCAACTACATTCTCGTCTCACTCGTCCTCCAGAATTGGAACCGATGCTTGCAATCTGCCAGCTCAAATCAAAAGGAGATCATCCAAAACAATGAATCATGTTGCCCACTGCAAACAAACCTATTGTTGAGAAGATACTCATGATTTAGTTGTACCAATTAATAGCATTTTATTTTTGTAGTTAGTTAGCTTAATCAGTATTTATAGACCCTTTCATGCATTTAGAAAGGGTCCTCAGTTTTTGTATAAACTCAAATCTGGAAGTTGCAGTATTGTGCTTCTAGTATATTTTTTTATAAAGATTGGGCCAGTATTCTGAATTCTAACAAAGAAAGCTTTGATGGGATGTGCACTATTGCCTTGATGTGAAAGTGTTTCTAAGTTGGAAAAAGGAATTTGAATGTGATTGATATCGAGAGTGATCCAAATAACATATGGTACTATTATATATGATCTTGTTTCATTCTTTCATGTGAATTGTCATTTGTTTACTCTTGCTATCATTGGATATATGTGTGTGTTTTTAACAACAATCCTTATATTTTTCACTATTGAATGTTTAAGGAGTGTTATTCTTTTAGTCATATATGTATCAATGATATATAAGGATAGTGTAATAATGTTTTAATGATTACTTTGTTCAACTACTTGAACAAAGTAATTATCATATGAATAAATGTCTTTGTTTACCAATAGAGTCAGCTATATGCCTGTTTGTGGATAAAGATTATCAAACGTCACACTAAAAGCAGAAATTTCTCGGGATAGGATAGTTATTCATATTTTTACTTTTTAGATTAAATCATTCATCCATTATCATTATATTAGAGAACCACCCATTTATCTATCCCATTTATTCATCATTGGGGAACTGGTCCCATTATTTCTTGTCGGAGCCACCACACCAAACGGAAAAGGAGTTGCCTTTAAGGTCCGTAGGCCGTTGTCTCGGAAATAATGAGCCAAAGAAGTATTTGCCGGTAAAAACCTCCATCAGATAGTCATGCATAATGATAGGAACTACCCAATTCCTTGCAAATACTTGCCATTTTTATCATTTTTCAACATGTACCTGCAGAGCATTATATATGTCTTAATCACCCGTCTCAGCCGGACCGGGTGGTTTTCCCCAATGTCGTTGCAGCGATTTTCAAGGCATCAACAGGATCCACCATGCATGTCCTAAGAAGTGAAAGATGTGATACTTAACATTGTAGATTGGTATGCCTCACCCAGTGGCACCTTCATTAGATTATTTGGCAGAGAGAAGCCTCCGCATGTTCTACCAAGATATGCCACAGACAAGTTGGTCATGCAAGCGTTCACATATCACCTCTCCATAGGGTTATTAGTAGGATTGTACAGGAAGAAGAAGGCACTATGGCCCACCCTTCCTCTGCAAATCAGATTCTATGAGATGAAGAGCTTGAAATATGTAGATGTCAAAGCTAAGGAGATATAGAAGTTTGAGTTCGGCACCAAAGACTTCAATCCGTTCAATCCCCATGATATTTGCAAGAACCACTGTGGGAAGGTGTACTATCCATGGATCTACGGGAAATGTCATTAGGCAGAGGAGGACCCTTGGAGGTATTGTTACAACTACTCCAAGCTCAATGAACTGGTCAGTATAGCCACAACATGGAAAATTGCTCTGTAGGCAGCAACATCATAGGAAGCAACAACAAAAAAAAAGCAAAAAACCGATGCAGGAAAAGGGTAAGAGGAAGATTGTTGAGAACCTAGAGGCTGAGCAAGCTACAAGTTCAAAGAATGTCCTCTCATTGAGAAAACAACTTTGGTAGTGGAGGAAAAGAGGCAACAACACATAAAGAGGGCAAACCGAAGGAAGAAAGAAAATCAATGGCTGGAGGAAGTTGTAGGAAATGAAGAAGAATTTGAAGAAAGAGTGGGAAATAAGAAAGAGAGAGAGGGAAGAGAAGCAAAAACAGGAAAAAGATGAAAGGCAAGGCACGATGACAGAGAAAACAACACCCATACAGGTTAAGGAATCAGAACAACCAGCATTTGAAGAAAAGGGTGAGAAGATGCAGGATCGGTAGTTTGCTCGATAGATTGGGAAATTTATTAAAGTGATGGACATGGAGTTGGTGGATGAATCACATGATCAAGACATTGACCTCATGCTGCATGCACCTGAGGTCACCCCTTAGTCTCCACCACCTCTAGTGTCAGAACCCATCCCGAGCAAGCAAGGAGAGGCTGTCCACCTTGATGATGATCTAATGATGGACGTGTACAATTTATCATTCAACGAGTTGTAAAAGAAGATTGTACATGAATAACGAAAGCATTTCCTAGATGATTGTGCATCACCTTCATTCATGAAGGAAAGGGTGATAGTGTCGGATGCTAGAAATCATCCAATTTCCATGACCGATGTCATCTTGGCCTATGCAGGAGCCACGATCTCAAATATCAAGTTCTTGTTAGAAGAAAATGGAAAGATAGAAAATAACTTGCACGTGACCAGGAAAAAGGCAGAACAATCCATAGGTTCCACAATGACAGAGATAAGGAAAGCGATACATGCTGAAGTATCAATTCTTGAGGCCACCATGTAGAAACTCTCTGACGGATTTGTCACTATGCATAAGGCAGTTGTCCATCTATATGGATTTTAGCAATAGAGCAAAAGGATTGTCCAAAATCTCAAGGACATACATGTTTCTATCGCCCATGTGCAAGAATGGACAATGAGGTACAAGGGAGACCCGCTTCACTTGCCAAAGATGATGAAGCCATAGGTAGAGCTAGACAATGCAAGGATCTAGATGTTTATCCAGAACTATGAGCAACTCACCCTGTTTGTCAGTAGCATATAGGCTTCATATGCATGGTTGTATAATAGTTTGAATGTCATGGTGAGAACACATAGGATCTCATCAATCAGTTCCTTCACCGAAGCTAAGCACAAGAACGAAGTTCGACTATAAATCGACAGGTACATGGAGCAATTAAGGCGAGAGCCCACCAACTATGACTTGGAGTTGAGAACACAAAACATGCAGAAGTACATTGGTGGTCCTGTACTACAAGAATCATGGAATAGTACAACAATTCATAATACCCTACACTCCATAGAAGAACAATGTTGTAGAAAGGAAAAACAATACATTGGTGGAGTGTGCACGGAGTATGATCAAATGTAAGAACCTCTCAAATTATTTTTGGGAAGAAGCCATTAGTACTGCTGTTTATCTAAATAATAGAATTCCATCAAGGTATCTTAATTTCAAGACTCCATTCGAAGCCTTGTATGGTTTTAAACTAGTAGTTCATCATTTGAGGATATTTGGGTGTAAGGCCTTTGCATGTATTCCAAAGGAGAACAGAAAGAAACTTGATGCTAAAGTTATCGAATGTATTTTTGTAGGATACTGTTCAAAATTTAAAGCATATAAAATGTTTGATCCATCTACTCACAGAGTATTTGCGAGAAGAGATGTAATTTTCCATGAATAGGTAGCTGAAGGAAACAAGGATAACAACTATGAAATATGGCACATTCTTCTTGAAGTTGAAGATAATAAAGAAGAAGAAAAAGTATAAAATAGTGAGCAACAAAGCTTGGGGAAGAATTGAGCAATGTGGACATCACTAGCAGTCAGAGCCCAATCAGAAATGGAGAAGCATTTTCAGAAAATAGAGGAGAAAACAATGAAGCACAAATGAAATCTACTCATCATATTTGACTACCTAAAAGGTACAAGGACTATGCTCTCATGAATAGTATTATGAATGTCATAGAACCCATGAATTTTATTGAAGCTATTGAATATGAAGAGTGGAGACAAGGTATGGAGGAAGAATATGAATCTATAATTAAGAATAAAACCTAAGAATTGACTGAATTTCCTAAAGGAAAAGAGCCCACAAGATGCAAATGGTTATACACGCCCAAGTTTAAAGTAGACGACATCATAGATAAATATAAAGCTAGATTAGTGGAAAAAGGGTACTCTCAGAAAGAGGGTATTGATTACGAAGACACATTTGCACCTATAGCTAAATTGAACACTATTATACTGTTAATTGCATTAGCTACAAAATATAATTGGAATTTACACCAATTAGATGTAAAATATGCCTTTTTGAATGGTGACTTATAAGAGGAGTTGCGTTTGACACAACCTAAATGGTTTGTGAAAGAAGGGCATGAAAATTATGTGTCTAGATTAAAGAAAGCCTTGTATGGGCTGAAACAGGCACCTAGTGTTGGGTTGTGTTATATTCTTTCCACGCCTAGCCCCCTAGTTAACCGGGGGTTAGAGAGGGGGCGAAGCCCCCCCTTGGTTGCACTGATTGTGCAGTGGGTGGTCATAGGGGGTTTGAGGGGGGCGGGTAGCCCCCCATCTATGGGGTCTGGGGTAGCGCCTCATGGAAATTTTTTTGGGACCCCGTATTAGGTGGGTAGACCTACCTATATTTTTGTGCATGGTTTTTGTGCATAGTTTTTGCACATGGTTTTGGGTGCGATGGTTTTCGGTCCATGGTATTGGATGCTTCGACATGTATAAATATGTATT
>APFE031220664.1:0-15102 GCA_000404065.3 Pinus taeda | reverse complement strand
CAAGTTAAAGAAGTCTCTGTATGGGTTAAAACAGTCACTAAGGATGTGGTATCAGAAATTTGATACATTTATACGGGGTCTTGGATTCACCATAAGAAAAACAGTTCATTTTGTGTATTTTAAATTAATTGGTGACCGTGTTATTTATCTGGTTTTGTATGTGGATGATAAGTTGCTGGTTGGAAATGACAAAGAAATTATCCAGGATTTGAAGACCCAATTGTCCTCCAAATTCGACATCAAGATCTTAGTGCTGCAAACTATATTTTGAGCATGGAAATTAAAGGAGAATAGGCAAAGAGGAAGCTCTGGTTAAACCAGAGGAAGTATGTGATCTGAATTTGAAACTACTTGTAAATGCTTAGCAACGTATTCAATTCAGTAAACATACATGTTTAAGAGATGTATGTATTTTCTTTTGTTTATGTGTTTTAACTTGATTTGTTTCAGCTGATATTAACCATCTATATCAAACATAAAAGGTAGCAAATAAACATCACACATAACAACAAATTTAATAAGGAGTTCACCCCAATCTCGTGGGCTACGTCTCCTGTGAGCTCTAGTCAACTAGACTTTGGCTCTTTGGGATTGTGGCTTGAATTATTTTACAAGTTCCACACTAAACTCCAAAAGGTTACTGACTGAACCTATGGGTTTAGAAAAACCATATACATCCCTGTCATGGTTGTCCACTTTGTGTAGGCAGATCTAGGCTCCCCTGGACTTGATTCCTTCAGTAGGTGCACTAAGCTTCCCTTAGCTTCTTAATGGCACAAACTCCTTCAGAATGCTTCAAATGTCTCTGAAACCTCTACTACTATCTCCAGCACATATCTGAAATAAACAAATGACTGTTCATTAGCTCAAAATGAGCACTGCATCCCCAATCTAGGCCTTCTCCCATGGATGGCTCTGGGCTGCCTAAAACTTCTCTTCAGTATCTCGGCCTTTAGAAGTCTCCAAATGATTTTGAAAACACCTTCATTGGATTTAGAAGGTTCCTTACAGTAGAAATAGGCTTTTGTTTCACCTCAATCAAATGAACCTAGCCCAGCACAGCTCAATCACCGAAATGGCCCCGGTGGCCTTGAAAGCTTCCCTGAAGCTAAACAATGAGAAGAATCCCTGAACAGGAAAAACAAGCTGTAGAAATGGATTCAGAACACTAAAATCCTTCAGGAATGTTCTTCGCTCCACATTCAATGGCTGCAAACATCCCAATGTAGCTCCCAAACTGATATGGCCAAAGTGGCTCCTAGAACTTCCATGAAGCAAAAACACCTGCAAATGACCTCAGATGGCTATGAAACCTATGCCAATGGCTTCAAAAGGTTGAAGAGACCCAAAATATGATTTTTTTTTTTTTCCAAAAAGGACTTTCCTAGCCAAAGTTATGGCTCATTAAAGTTTCTCCAGTCTGCCCCTAGAAAAACTCCAGTTAAAACTGGCTAACTGCCAGATAACCCCGCTATATTTGGCAATTCCGCCATTTTTGGAGCGCTCTGCCAAAAAATCCACCATCTCAACCACTAACCATTAGTTATAAACTGCATGTCACTGGATTTATGTGGCGGTGGTTAGGTACCTCGGAGTTTGTGCCAAGCCCTTAGCTGTATGGTTAATGAAACTGCGTGTCAACTCACCGTTTAACCCACATGTGAACTCGTTCAACATTAAACAGTGGTGGTTGGAATATTGCACGGCGGTTTGAACGGAGCACATGGTTCCGGGAAAGAGGTCATGTGTATGGGGGCTGGTCCCCTTCGAGACTCGCCATATGCAATTCAAAACTCATTAATAGTTCTGCTCATTCAATAACCAAGATCCGTTGGTTGTCCTAGAGGTTGCGGGATCAAACCTCACTGTTGACAGAAATCTTAACGTATGCCAAAACTGTGCTGAAGTCACCTAGGCCACGTGGAAGCCTCTGAGCCTACCACGTGGCAACCTGTGATTGGCTACCCAAGTGGAATATTCCAAAAAATATTCTATTTTAAATTTTTTTGAAAAAATTCAAAATTTCAATGTTATTGGGCAATTTTTCTTTTTACATAACTTTCTCATACGATGACCATTTTTCGAACCATTTGTGGCACCAGAATTAGGAGGACGAGCTCTATCTAGTTGTTCAGGTTCAAACCAATTTTGAGCACTTTACTTTTTGACCATTTTACGACACTTGGTCCCGAGCTCTTGATCAGTATGTCAACACAATACTGCAGAGGTTTAATATGCGGGATAGTAAACTGATGAAGTTTCCTATTCTTGTAGGTGTAAAGTTATCTTCTGAACAGTGTCCCAAGACACAAGAAGAGGAAGAGGACATGTCTCATGTTCCATATGCAAGTGCAGTCAGTAGTCTGATGTATGAGATGGTCTGTACTAGACCAGACATTGCACATGTAGTGGGAGTATTGAGCAGGTTTATGTCAAAACCAGGGAAGGAGCATTGGACAATAGTGAAGCGGGTTTTCAGGTATTTGCATGGCACTAGTGATTATGGTTTGTGCTACCAAGGAAGACCAGGATTGGACAGAGTGTTGGATATTTGTGTCTTTGTTGATGTAGACTGGGTTGTAGATCTGGATCGGAAAAGATCTACAAGTGGGTATGTCTTTAACCTATTTGGAGGTGAAGTTAATTGGATGAGTAAGAAACAATCTGTAGTGGCATTATCAATTACAGAGGCAAAATACATGGCAGCCACCCATGAAAGCAAGGAAGCAGTTTGGTTGTAGATATTGTGTTCAAGTACGGGGTTAATACAGGGAGCTATAAGGATAGACTGTGATAGCCAAACTGAAATTTTCTTGGCAAAGAACCCTACTTACCATTCAAAGACAAAGCACATTCATGTTCAGTATCACTTTGTGAGGAATATGATAGAAGACAAAAAGGTATTGTTGGTAAAGGTGGACACTTTGAAGAACACTACAAATGCATTGAAAAAATCTGCGAGCTCTGAGAAGTTCTCTTGGTGTAGAGAAAAAATGGGCATTACAGGGATGGATAAATGGCTAAGCTCTCTTGTGGCCCCTTTGGGAAAGAAAACAACAAGTGGGAGAATGTTGGGTTGTGTTATATTCTTTCCATGACTGGCTCCCCTAGTTAATCAGGGGGTTAGAGGGGGGGCAGAGACCCCCCTTCGTTGTGCCGATTGCACAACGGGGGGGTCACAGGGGGTTTTAGGGGGGCAGGTAGCCCCCCTCTATAGGGTTTGGGGCAGCACCCTATGGAATTTTTTTTGGGACCCTATATTAGGTGGGTGAACCTACCATGGTTTTGTTCATGGTTTTTGCACATGGTTTTGGGCGAGATGGTATTTGGTCCATGGTATTGGATGCTTCGGCATGTATTAATATGTATTGTAACATTGAAAGGAAAATAATGAAAAATCAAGCTGATAGTCCCGGTTTTGGGATCCAGGGGAAAATATTTGTGTATATGTGCTTTATGTGTTATGCTCTCGCATTGTTTATTTTCTATTCTTAGAATTCATATGCAGGCAATTTCTGTACGGGGTTAAAACCTGCAACTAGGTCATGGTATGAAAATATAGATTCTTTATTTTTACAGTAGGATTTTATGAGAAGTCAGAATGATCCAAATATGTATACCGAATTTAATGCAAAGGGGTATGTGGCACTGATTTCTTTATATGTTGATGACTTAATCATTACAATAAATTTAGTGAAGTTAATTAATGAAATTAAGCTGTAGATGTCAGAAGTATTCGGGATGAAAGGTCTTGGTGAATTGCATTACTGTTTACGTCTTGAAGTTTGGCGAGATGTTAGTCAGACTTTTGTTTCTCAGGGTAAGTATGTCAAAGAATTTCTTAAAAAGTTTAAGATGGATCAGTGCAAAGCTTCTTTTGTTCCTATGCAATAGAATGTGAAGCTTCATTTTGATGAAGATTCAAAAGAGGTTGGTGGTAAATTGTACACAAAACTACTTGGAAGTCTGAATTATCTTACTACAACTAGAACTGACATTACATATTCAGTTAGTGTGCTTAGTTAGTTTATGACGAGACCTCTAGAAAGACATTGGAGAGAAGGGAAAGAAGTACTTAGGTATCTTAAAAGAACAATTGATTTTGGTCTTAAATATACTGATTCATTTGATGTTGAGTTGAAATATTACTCAGATTCAGATTGGGCCAGTAATCTGGATGATAGAAGGTCTACTATAGGTTATGCATTTGGTATTGGATCTGGGATTATTTCATGGAGTAACAAGAAGCAGCCAACTGCATCTTTATCATCTACATAGGGAGAATACAAATATTTGTGTACAACAACTTGCGAATCTATTTGGTTGAGGCGACTTCTTCAAGATGTTGGAGAATAATAAAAGAAGGCTATAATGATTCAGCTTGACAACTAGGCTCAATCAAGTTGGCAAATAATCCAATCTTTCATGCAAGGACAAAGCATGTTGATGCCCAATTTCATTTTATTAGAGAGAAGATATAGTTTAAGGAATTTTTTATTGAATATTGTATTACTTGTGAAAATATTGTTGACATTTTCACAAAGCCCCTTGGGAAGATAAAATTTGAATTGTTTAGAGAGATGCTAGGTTTGTAAATCAATCCTTTCTCCATTAAGGGGGAAACTTGAAAATAATGGAGAAACGAATATTTGTTTACTTGCTTCTATAATTGGGGATTAGTTCTTGATTTTTAGGAATTAGTTCTAACTATCCTAGTATATGAATCTTTATAAGGTTGTAATTGATTGATGTTAATGCAATGAATATATTCGCAACTGTGGGTAGCCTCAGGGACTCCTCTTTTGAGGTTTGCCAATTTCATTCATCTTTTGTCTTCCTTTCAAGTTTCTAGTAATAATAATACATAACCAATTAATAATAATAACATTAATGTCACAATAATAATAATAATAATTTACATCATATTATAATTGTGCAGTGAGACATTCTCTAGCCCAATATGGGGGAGATGTTGTAATGTTTAACATTTTGACTCAATCAAAATAAAATAAACTTAAAAAAGTAAAATACATAAAATTCTTGAGTGCATGGATTTTTCCTGTGGTGTTTTAACCAATGGTTTTTTCCCATTGAGCGCATGGATCTTAACTCTTGGTAGATCCAGAGTTAAGATGTATCTAGGCTAGTAATAATGCCATCATTACATAAATTAATAATCTTTTATTAGCAAGTGAAATAGCTGCAAAGTAGCTAGTCCTTGCCTTAAAATTATGTTTATGTTATCTTTTAATGATTGTAATATATATTTCCATAAATAACATAATCAAATAAATTTGTTTTCAACCACTAATCGATGAGATAATGTGAATTTTTATGCAAATTGATAGTGTGTAGAAGTGAGAATCATGTTTCCATAGAGTGATGTAAGTTTTAGAAGATACCCTATTATAATTATTTTTCTTAATTGAAATGAGATCAATTTTTTTACATTTGTTGGAATTACCATGGTATAGTAGATTTTGAATTACCATAGTCTAGTAGATTTTGAGATTCGTACTTAGAATGAGTAAGACAATGGCATTAAACAATGTCATAGCTATGAAACATCATTTTTTTTTGTGATCGAGAGGAACCTAGCAAAGATGTATCTAGACTGGTCATAATACCATCATTACATTTATTAATAATATTTTATTAACAAGTGAAATAGTTGCAAATCAGTTAGTTCTTGTCTTAAAATTATGTTTATGTTATCTTGTCATGATTGTAATATATTGCAATAAATAACATAATCATTGTTTTCAACCATTAATATATGAGATGATGTGAATTTTTTATGCAAAGTCACAGTGTGTAGAAGTGAGAATCATGTTTCCATAAAGTGATGTAAATTTTAGAAGATACCCTCTTGTAACTATTTTTCTTTTTTTTCCGCTGAAAAAGGCAAAACTTTTTTATTAAATAAAAAGTTTGTATACATAAAGATCACAGCCGAACTGCTGGTACTAAAGGACTGAAACAACTCAACATTCCTGGAGCTATGCTGCTGATATGAGAAACCAAAATACTCTGCCTCCCGGATGGAGGTATAATCGCCACTCAGGGCTTCACAAGATAACACCTGGGGTCTCCTTCGATGAAGGAAAACAACCCCTCATAGCAAAAAGTGAGGCCGAAACCATGATGATAGATACATAACAGCTATATAAAAGTCTGATTGTTTTTCTGAATACTGAAGTAAAAACTATATTGGAAAATTATATACAAAGAAACATAAATATGTTGCCGCAAAATTGCTGTCAAAAATGATGAGAAAAACTGTAGTCAAAGAGGCTGAGAATATGGAGGCTGATCTGATTTGAAAGATTGTCCCTGTCTGATCTCTTCTACTGTCCAGCAGCCCATATCCTGTTGTAGACCTGCCTTAGATAGCTGATCTGCTTCCTCATTCCTGTCCCTCTAGATATGGCATATCGAAAACCTGTTAAAGAAAGTCTTTAGAGAAAAAATTTCATCAACAATAGTCTTCAAAATCTGATTTTGACAAGAAGCAGTTCCATTGACCCAGTTTATAACATTTAGTGAATCCCCGAATATCTGGATAGTGTTGATGTTTCTGTGATGAGGCCAGCATAGGAGTAATCGTAAGGCCGAAAGTTCAGCATAGTTATTTGTGCCGGAACCCAACCCAATAGAAGCTTTCAGAGAGTGTTCCGGGTTGATGTGAATACTCATGCCTGCCCCAGCCTTGTTGTTTTGTGAGGCCCCATCAAAGTACCCATAAGGAATGCCCTCCTGTAAAATGAGCGGATTTTGTTTTGATTTGGGAACTTTGTCCTCGGGGGGGACAAAGCAGAGTATATGGCAGTGATATTAGTGGCGATAACGGAAGGAGGAACGTCCTTGTCTTGGAAAAGACTCTTATTTCTAGCCAGCCAAACACCCCAAGCGAAGATAAGGGGCAAGTTCCTCAGATTCCCCTCTGGGAAGGATTGCCACCATTTCTTCCAAGCAACCTCCAAAGGGTCAGGTCCCCATTGAGCTTTTATCTTAAGTAATAACATGACCTCCTCCCATATCTTTCTGGCAAATGCACAGGTATTGAAAAGATGACTGATGGATTCCTCATCTGTTTTGTAGAGTGGGCATCGCCCAGGGCCAGCTAAGAACCTTGCCTGTAAAGTTTCCCATGTTGGTACCTTCCTTTTTAATATGCACCAGAAAAAGAGCCTCGCCTTGGCAGGACATTTGAGTTTCCAGATGTCTTTGACCCACCATTCCGAACAGCCCCAGCCTTTCTTACCCATTAGGAATGAGTATCCATCTTTTGGGGAATACTCCCCGGATTTGCTTTGAGCCCACATCAAACAGTCAGGTTCATCTTTTATTCTGACATTTGATCTTTGAAGCTCTTTGATGAAACCCTCCCATTTATTCTTCCATCTAGCATTTAGCCCTAATGCTTCATCGTCCTTCCAAGCCTGACCCCAGATAGTAGACTGTCCGATTCTTTCCACCTGGTTTAATGTCGAAATACCTTTAGTATCAAGGTGTCTAAGGAGCCCTGGAGATAAAGCAAAAGCTTCATTGCATCCTACCCAAGGGTCTCTGCCAATCCTGATCTGTCTACCATCTCTCACTTTCCAGGCTAAACCTTGTTCAATAACTGAGAAAGCCTCCACCGTAGCCTTCCAGATTGTTGAAGAATTTTTTGCCTTCTTATTTTGACTCCGGATCTTTTCTTCCATGGGAATTGGGTCTATGTACTTCCTTTTCACCACTCTTGTCCACAGGTTTTCCATTGATATAAGCTGCCATCCTGATTTTGCTGCTAAAGATATGTTGAAATCAGGGGAACTTTTAATTCCCCATCCACCCCATTCTTTTGGTCTGGCCACTTTGTCCCAAGCCACCCAGGGTAAACCCGAGGATTCCTTTGATTCTATCCATAGGAATCTGCAACAGATTCTTCGAAATTTTCTCCATCACTCCTTTAGGAATCCAGGTCAGTGCTGCCCAGTAAACTGGAATGGCAGACAAGACAGATTTGATAAGGGTCAATCTGCCGGCTCTGGAGAGCCATCTAAAGCTCCAGTGAGTTATTCTGGATTCAATCTTTGCAATAAGCCAGTTCCAATCCTCTTTCTTGTAAACAGTAGGCTTTAACCAAAAACCCATATATTTGAAGGGAACTTCCAGAGATTGGATAGGGAAAGGAAAAAGATTTATCAATCTATTTCTCTCTCCTCTTTCAAAATCTGCAAAACAAACTTGGGATTTTCCAGAGTTTATTTTCATACCAGTGGCTTTTAGAAAAAGGTCAAAAATGCATTTATACTCCTTTAATTCATTGTAATTACCATTAGTAAAAATCAAGATATCATCAACGAAAAGGAGGTGAGTGATGTATAGATTGATTGCAACCTCGATACCTTTAACCTTTTCCTCTCTTCTGGCTTTGTGAATCAGTCTACTTAGCCCTTCTGCCACAAGGAGGAACAGGAGAGGAGATAAAGGACACCCTTGCCTGAGGCCTCTCTGGCTGTTAAAGAAAGAAGAGGCAGCACCATTGACCAGTATAGCAAAGCTGACATTTGTGATGCAGCCCATGATCCAGCTGACAAAAGGATAGCTGAATCCCACGTGTGTTAGCAACATCCTTAGATAGAGCCAGCTGATCCGATCATAAGCTTTGGATAGGTCGATTTTTAGAACAACACCCTTCTTTTTCTTCATTTTAACACTATGGATAACCTCCTGGGCTACACCAATGGCTTCATGAATCTGTCTTCCGTCCAGGAAACCAAATTGTTCCATTGATATATTTCTAGACAAGATTGGTGCTATTCTGAGAGCAATAACCTTTGAAATAATCTTGTAAATTAAATTACACAAGGAAATAGGTCTAAAGTCTTCAAAACTTTCTGGATCATCCTTTTTGGGAATGAGAGCAATAAATGTTGAGTTAAAGGGTCTATATATTACTCCTTTCTGCCTAGACTCTTCAACAACTTCAGTTATCTCTGCTCCAATTTGTTCAAAAAAGTGGAGAAACAGTTCTATAGTCCAGCCATCAGGGCTTGGGATTTTATCCTTACCCATGAGTTTCATTGCTGCTTCAATCTCCTCCTTGGTAACCGGAATTGTAAGATCTTCTGCTTCATCTTCCTCTACGAATCTAGGAAAACTTTGCATAGTTCTGAAGACTTCAGCAATAGTTGCCTCTCCCTGATCTGCAAAAATATTTTGAAAATGTCTTTTACCTAGCCCAGAAAGCTCTGGAAAAGAGCTGACTTCTCTCCCTTCTTCATCCTTAAGGCGCCAGATAGTATTTGTGGACTTCCTACCTTTTGCAAAATTATGGAAAAATCTAGTATTCTCATCCCCAGCTTTTAACCAAATTGCCCTACTTTTGATCCTCCATTCTTCTTCCTTTTCCAAAAGTATTTTATTTTGCTACTTCTCCAAAAGAAGGATTCTGTCCCTAGAGATTTGAGATGAATATCCATCAATCTCCATACTCTCCATCTGCTTCAGCTCCTTCCTAATTCTGGACACCTCCTCATTTTGTTTCAGTTTTTTGTCCTTTGCCCAGGAAATTGTAGCTTTCTTCAATCTTTTTAAATTCTCCATGAACAAAAAACTTTTATCCAAGCCTACATTTTGATCATGGTGAATCCATGTTTCATTAAACATCTTGTAGAAGGTGGGATCTTGGAGCCAACCGGAGTTGAACTTAAAAGGGGCAGGAGGTTTGGGGGGAGGATTAGTCAAGTCTAAGAAAATTGGGAAATGGTCTGAGTTCCCTAATTCCTCAACCCACTGTCTGATCATAGGAACCTTGGAAGTTATAGACTCCGCAACCAGAAATCGATCAAGTCTTTTGGCAATTCGGTCATCTCCCACCCTACGATTCCTCCAAGTAGGCTTTAGTTTGACCGGAGAGGGATCAATTAAGTTGTTCTCCGAGATAAGGTTGTGAAAAAAATCTGCTAGGGGGTCTTCTCTCGCAGAAGGGACCCAAGCTTCAGTTCTCCCAAGAGAGAAGTTTAAGTCACCTCCCATAATCATCAACGGATATTTCATCATAGATTTGGACATTAATTCTTCCCAGAAAGAATCCCTACCTTGACAAGGTCCGTAGACATTTACTATGGTGATGGGGAAAGGAAAGTCTGGAGATAAGACCTCCATTCCCAAAACATTTTTCCCCATTGATTGATGATTTTTACCCGCCTTTCTTTATAACCAATTTCAAGGCCCCCCGAATGGCTAGAGGCATCCATAGCAATAAAGACCCACCCCGGAAGAAGGGACTTAAGCATGGGTTCAATCTCGGAGGCCTTCCCCAGTGTTTCTTGCAGGAGAATAACGTCTAAGTTGGAGTTTGAAATCCAATCTTTCAAGGCCAGTTTTTTAGGTTTGCTGGCCAAACCTCTGCAATTCCAAGATGTCAGAATCATTTGATAACACCTTTTAGGGGATGTGATGCTCTAAGAACCCCCGGAATGGAATATTGTTTGCCATCTGCGACATCCAATTTAGCTTTCAGTTTCGCCTTGGACATGTCTGATTTCCGACCTCTCTTATTTTTGTAACTGTTTTGTGAAGGGATCAGACCCAATCCACCTGAGGTCCCTTGATCGTCCAGTTTCCTTCCCAAAGATCTCAGATTGTAAGGGCAATGAGGTCGGGATGCAGGGATTGTTAGAGGAGGCCAATTTTCTTCACAGTTTATATCCAGGGACGAGAAAGCATTCGCAATAGTTTCTACATTTGAGCTTGTTATTATATGTTCCATATTGTTTACATAATTAATATCTTGCTCATGATATTTTGGGAACTCAATATTTATATTTACTGTATTATGCTCAGGAGAAAAAAGAGGGATAGGAGATCCTGAGCACATACCCGATTCCTCTTCAGCATGTGTAGATTGATTTGCCTTTTCTTTCTCGTCTGTCACTTCAGCAGCTTCATCCACTTTGGCTTTTTCCTCCACTGCTGCCACCGGTTTATACACATTTGCCATAGCATCCTCCTGAGATGGAATTTCTTCGACCGCGGAAAGCTTCACAGTATCCTCTGTCTCCATATCCCTTGGTTCTTGTGACTCCATCATTTCTTGCTCCGTCGACATCTGAACATTTGCTTGATCATTTCCTCTGTTTGCAGAAATCCTTCGGAAGTGTCTTCTTCTCCTCATCTGCGGACAATCTTTTGCCATGTGCCCATAATCGTGACATCGATGACATCTAAATGACAAGTATTCATAATCTAAAATCTGTTCATACACATAGTCATTGAACTGTAGGTTGATTTTTTGTGCCAGTCGACCGCTCGGGTTGAGCATAACAAGAATACGTGCTATAGCCCTATTTTTTGTAGCCAAAAAAGTCATGTCTGCTTCCATATACTCCCCCAGCCTATTACCAATCGATTTGAAAACCTCCTCTGTCCAAAGGAAGGATGGTAAGCCCGGCGCATGCACCCACACAGGAAAAACATCCGTTCTCTCCTTAATGGCATCAAAAAGGGGGGTCCATTTTTTAAGCAGAACAGGTATGTTCCCTATGTGCCAGTTCCGATGAAGGACCCAATCTGCGGATTCTTTGTCTCCAAATCTAAACTGAAACCATCCTTTCGCTAACACTAGGGCTTCGAATTGTAAAGGGTTATCATTTATAAAACATTTTTCACCCCAATCTTGGAGAAATTCAGAAGTGTATTTCTTACCTCTAGCTCTGTCGACCAATGTACACTCTGCAACAGCTATAGCTTCTACCATGGAGACCTCCATTTTGAGAATCAGGTTGTCTACTACCTCCTGAGATCCAATGGGTCTTTGTGGTTTCCTTTTCGCTCCTTTGTATCCTGACCTTTCCACCAGCGATCTTAGATCTTTTCGAGCTTCTACTCGTTCAGGTATTAGCTGATCTGTGCCCACCTGGGGTTCTGTCTCCAGCTGTGACTGAAACGGGTCCAATGAACCCAAATCCCCTTTCCCTGTGGGGAGGATATTAGTCTCCAGACCATTAGTGTCTGCCTGCACCCCCGCAATAGAAAACCCAACGCCGCTTGTGGAAAAACCCTTAGGGTTTAGTGGTTCTCTAAGAAGAGGAACCCTTGTGAGCGAATGACCACCCCCTGGCGTTCTTATCTGTTCAAAACTTGCAGAAAGCCCTAACTTGTTTATATCTTCAAAGCCCTTAGATGACGAATACCCTGCTATCGGCTCTTTTCCTTTTGGGTCCGACGGCAAACCTTCCTCATTTTCCCCACTCGTCACTGATTCTCTCACTAACTGCTTCGAGGCATTCAATGAGCCAGTTTTATGAATCACACTGCCCGGATCCTTGCCATGAGCCAAAAACAGGGGGTTTTCAGATTGTGATGCAGCCTCCAGACTTGGCAGTTCGAATGCCCCAAAATAATGTTCCACGTTCTGAGTAGTGATATCCTTCCCCCACATAGAGAGGATATCTTCCACATCTGGGTCCAGTGCTAATAGTTCAGCGGGGTTAACCATGGTTCCGCCGTTCCCAGGTAAATGTCAACCGACAGGCAGTGGTGGTAAGCTTCGCGGATTCTTCGCGGTTAAAACGGGAAAACGGCAAAATAAAACTGTGAGTTGAAACTTGTAAAACCCTTCACATGCACCAAAAACAATCATTTAAAAGACCATCTGCCAGGCGACTTTGTAGGTAGCTGATCCGTCTTGTCGGCATCTGTGCGTTGGTTCTGACCCTAACTGTCTACCCGAAACCTGTGCATAAAACCGCCCTGTTCATAGGATTTGAAACCCTAACCCGCTCCACCATCGCTCCCCCCTGCAAGCCCCCTCCCCAAAACTCCCGTTATGACCCTATAACTATTTTTCTTATTACCATAGTCTAGTAGATTTTGAATTACCATAGTCTAGTAGATTTTGAGATTCGTACTTAGAATGAGTAAGACAATGACATTAAACAATGTCATAGCCATGAAACATCAATCTATTTTAGAATGGGTAAGACAATGGCATTAAACAATGTCATAGCTATGAAACATCAATCTATATCTAGTATGACATTAAACAATGTCATAGCTATGAAACATCAATATATTTTTTTTTGTGACCCAGAGGAACCTAGCAGCGCGCCTGACACGTAACTACTAGTAAACCTACTAGTAAACATATGGGGGCTACGATATGTCCTCCTCCCTGTAGCCCGGGTCACAACAGGGGAGATTTGACCCTGGGCCTCTCGAGTTTCAATGATTTCATGTATCTCAGATTACCAATCGATTTGCCCCCTAGACAAAACATCAATCTATTCTTACTCTCTCTCTCTCTCTCTCTCTCTCTCTATATATATATATATATATATAATCATTAAAAAATATGTTATCACATATTAATTATATAAATTCTAAAAAAAACTAATAAATAGAAAAAATTATCCTACCAAACATATAAGAAGTGTGTGTATGCAAGGATGTGTGTGGAAGTGGGGAAGTGGGAATGCATATGGAAAAGGAACATGAGGAAGGGAAAGTGTTCTTTAGTGGGAATGTGTGCGGAAGAGGAACATGAGGAAGGGAAAGTGTTGTGCGGGAGAAGCAGTGTCGAGGGAAGTGTATGTGGAGATGTATGTAAGATGTCTATAGTGTAATGTAGATGATAAATCTTTTAAAAATGCGAAGATTGGATTTTCTGTGGATATTAGGCAAGAGTTATAGATTTAATTTTTATGGGAAGATTGGATTTTCAGTGAATATTAGGTAATAGTTATAGATTTATTTTTTGATTAATATTGTATCGGATAATTTTTAATTCTTCATTTAAACCTAAATAGACAATAATAATATATTGTCAAAAATAATTTAATCAAATAAATTTATTTTCAACCACTAATGTATGAAATGATGTCATTTTTTTTATTTATGAAAATTGATACAATGCGTAGAAGTGAGAATCACGTCTCCATAAACTAATTTTATTTTTAGAAAATAGCCTCTTATAATTATATTTCTTAATTAAAATGAGATATTTTGTTTTTTAATTTATTGGAATTACCATAGTCTAGTAGATTACTCCTTAAATTATCTGTCTCACATTTATTTTTTCAAGAAATTGAATAGTAAGAAACAAAATGGTAACTAAAACCTTGTTTTGGAATTTAAAATTTTGATTTTTTAAACCTTGGTTCGAAATTTAAAATTTTGATTTTTGAAACCTTGATTTTGATTTGCCATTTGTAATTTTGATTCAGAAAATATTGAATTTTGTAATTTTATAAATCTAATCCGATTTTTTTACAAAATGAAACATATATACAGTTTAAATGCCAAATTACAAACTCACGTAAACTAGCAATTGTCCCAAAAAAGGTACAAAGAGAGGCCGATAGGATTATTAAATTGGAATTGTTGAATTTTTATAATTATGATATTATGTGATAAAGGATTTAAAAATATAAAATCCCAAAGTAAAAGTTGTTCCAATTAAATTTACTTTATTATAAAAGAACGTTGTATCTCAGTGCATATTGTTTTGTATCTACATACCTATTTGAAAATGGAAAACACCCACTTTAAATTCAAATTATACTCCTCTATTAACTGGAAATACTTTATCAATATGAAATCATATACCATATACTTGTCTTAACTATATCCACTTTATTAATGTGGATCCATGAGTTGGGTGACACTCGTGGCCATATAAAAGTTTAAAGTCAAGAAGCTAAGTTTAAATTCAAGAAGCTTGGTGATAATCGAGCATTTAAATATTTGAATTTTAAATATTTAAAAATGGTATATTTATTCTGCATCAAAAAATAGCTTTAATGACAGAAAACATAAGCTGCATTGCTTTTATAATTTCTAACTTCAAAAAACAGGAAGCTGCCTTCACTTTTATAATTTCGAAAAACAATGCGATAGAATTGAATAAAATATCATAGATTGAAATGAACAAAATTATAATAAAATATAATATAATAGACCGAAATGAATAAAATTAAAATAAAATATTGAACAAAGAAAGTAGTAATCTTCCCATACAAGTAAAATTTAGTAGCTAATATCACAGAGGGAAATCCCATCATATTACAGAATGAAATCCCATCCTATTACAAGTAAAACTGAGAAATTTCA